>VXAU01005683.1:59214-108763 GCA_013399695.1 Formicarius rufipectus
CCTTTCCTCCTGTGTGCTGTGGGGCACTTCGTTTTCCGGCGGCTGCTGAGAGTAGCAGCATCTCCTGAGGGAGCCTGTTTTGCAGCTTGGCTCCTCTTTCTCCCCTGCTCTAACTGCAGACTCTGGGCACTCTGTGCTTCAGAGAGAGAGAGCCATCGCTACCATGGATTTGCTACAGATCTCCTCAGAGGACCGACGATCATAGATAGAGGAGGTGCTGCCCCCTCTGCACCCCAGCCCAATGCCTCTTCCCTCCAACCAAGGACGAGGAGAAGGTCTGCATTGCTCCACGGAAAGGGTTCCACCCCGTCCCTCTGCAGCAGCGCCCACATCAAGCGATCCCACACCGGTCCGTCACAGCGACCCTACCGGAGTCCAGTCTGTTTCCCTGGGCGGCCCCCGCACCAGCCGAGGCACGACATCGCCACTTGCTGTCCGTAAGTATCACTGCACCCAAAGGGAGCAGAGACTATTTCGTTCAAAGGTGTTGATTACAAACTGTTTGGTTCAGGTCTGATTTTTGTTTTCTTGGTCAAATATGCACATATTGTAGTTAAGAACTGTTATCCTTTCTACAATTTTTTTTTTCTAATCAAAGCTCATTCTAAATTTAAAGGAGATCCCCTTCCTTTTTGTTCCTAGTCTAAATAGACATCTTGGTTTCCTCTAAAATAAGACACTAGGTGAATCAATTTTCAAAGGGGCCAAGATGATCTTGCTAGACAGCTACTATTAATGGGACAGAGGTCACAGAGGAGGAATTGCAAGTATGCTTTAGAGAGTGAAAAGTACATTTAGGGACAATGAGGTCCTACAAGTCTTTAATCACTTCAGTCTGTCAGGACTTCCTCTGGAAGACTTTAGTTTCTGAAGACCAAAAGAGAGCATCAGCACTATTTCTTCTCAGTTATACTCTGGAGCAATGCTGGACTGAAGGATTAAGTTAAGCTCTTTCAAATTACAGAAGTGTCCAAACAAATGAACTCAGAATAATTCTTCCTTACATTACTTAAACTTACAAGCTTCTTAAAGGAAGACGCAGTGAACACAGTAATAAATAATCAGGATCTTCAAAGAAGGTCAATCTTTTCTATGGATACTTTTAGTACTTGAAAAAGAACGGTACTAACTACTCTGTTTGGATTTGAGCCAGGAGTGGCACAGACACACAGTGTGCAAACTCAGACAGCTCTACTAATGTCAGTCCTGATTTGATAAGATGAATATCTGTGCAGGCATGGCTTTTGTGCTTCTCTGCAGTAATATTCAAGCGACACAGATACCCCTGTAGCCCACCCTTCCCCCCCAGAATTTAGCTTTGCTATTAAACTATAAATACACTAAAATAAAAATATACTCATTACTATAGTCCATACTCTAGGACCTCCCTCACAGAAAGCACTTGCACTGATTCTCTAATTCTGTGATCCAGTAGTACGGTGTGGGCATAAAAGAGCAGTTCAGACATCTTTCCTGTATTTCCTGTTTGGGACAATATCTCCAGTTGTCTCCCAGTACACTGGAGGCAAATAGGTGTCCAAATAACTAATTTCCAGTAAACTGTCAAGTAGCTACTTGTGTCAGATAATAGCTACACATGTGTGTTATTGATTGACTACCCACGAGATTGTGCTAGAAGCCTGATAAATGCTACAGGTTGGATATTAGAAAGTCATTCTTCACCCAGAGGGTGTTTGGGCACTGGAGCAGGCTTCCAAGAGAAGTAGTCACAGCACCAAGCCTGGCAGAGCTCAAGAAACATTTGGATGATACTCTGAGGCATGTGGTGTGACTCTTGGGGATGGTCCTGTGCAGGGCCAGGAGTTGAACTTGATGATCCTTGTGAGTCATCAGCTTGGTGTATTCTGTGATTCTGTAGTAAAACTGCCCACCTCTGAGTCAGCAGAACCTACTTATTCCCCTCCCATCAGGACCAACACTTGTTTACAGGCTAGGGTGATGTTTCAGACAAATACTGTCAACCTGCCACAGATCTAAAATTAGAATATGAGGAATTGCTAAATGTTATGATTGGTTTCATTTATGGAGCTCACAAAAGGATGAGAACAGTGACATTTGCTTCTGATCTAATCCAGGATTTGAATTTAGCTTCCAGAGGTTAAAGAACACCATACTAAGCTCTTGCACCATCTAGCCTTTGTTATGGATGCTTAATAAATGGATCTAGCAGTGTGTAATCTGTGTTTTCTGTTAATGGTTACCACGTTTAAATATTAACAGCATTGATAAGGTAATTCTGAGGTACTCAAAGCTTTGAGACAACCTGCAATGTACACTCTTTAAGTGTTCTTTTTGGGGAAGGGATTTGTGAGGGAAGGGAACATTAGTGTGATTTGCACCATAAACCACAAGCCATGCCAGAGCAGAAGAAAAACACAGCATGGTCTTACGGAAATTATGTCTCTTGGCCTTAATGACTGACCATACAAAGAACAGAGCTCCTTAACGCTAATATTCACAAAGAATAAATACCAAGAAAAGTGACAGGCTAAGCAGAAATCTGTCTGGAGATATGTGTATTTAGAGATGGACTGGACACAAGGAAAACAGCTTCTAAATTATAAAGAGTCAGATTTGTCTTTCCCCAGTTGTGAACAGTGTATTCAGGATCACACATCTGTTGCAGCACACATTTCTTCACAGCTATTATGTGTGACCATAAGATTATTTTCTCTTCCCACACTTGACACGGCTTTCACATTAGGAGGAATCATGAGATCCTGTAATATAATTGCTGTCTGAGGAGATTGCCCTTGTGTGTTCAAAGTCTATTAATTGTTTTTTCAAACAATGAAACAGCCTGTTTTAATGTAAATGAAAATATGTCTCAGATGCCAACACATAAAAGGTCACAGAATCAGAGAATGGTCTGGTTTGAAAGGAACCTTTAAAGATAATCTAGTTCCAACCCCTCTGCCATAGGCAGGGACACCTTCCACTAGAATAGGAAGTCTCTCTTTGTATTAGAAAAGCTGTAATTTAATTTCCACTCTTTGGTGGGTAACATATATTTAGCATACACATGATGACAAAAACTCAGGTCTAGAATGGGAAAATTATTGAACTAAAAGGTTGCCTTTAAGGTTCACATCAGTCTTTTTCTGCAGTAACTGGAAATCTGAAGACTGCTTATCTTAACCATGTTAAGATACTTCAGAAATAGTGTACCTGGAGAAACCATCTGGGCTGGAAACCTCAGAACAGTCTTATGGTTATGAGAGCATCAAAAAGCATATGGAAGACTTCCACAAAATTAAGCAGACATCTCCACTGCACGTCATTTGCCAAGAAGGCCACTTGGCATCCTGGCTTTTATCAGCAATAGTGTTGCCAGCAGGACCCAGGCAGTGATTGTCCCCCTGTACCTTGTGCTGATGAGGCCACATCTCAAATCCTGCATTTGTCCCATCCTGGGCCCCTCACTGCAAGAAAGATGTTGTGGTGCTGGGGCATGTCCAGAGAAGGGAAATGGAGCTGGGGAAGGGTCTGGAGAACAAGTCTTGTGAGGAGCGGCTAAGAGAGCTAGGGAAATTTAACCTGAAGAAAAGGAGGCTCAGGAGAGATCTTCATGCTTTCTACAACTACGTGAAATGAGGTGGAGGTCAGTCTCTTCTGCCAGGTAACAAGGATTAGAGGAAATGCCCTCAAATTGTACCAGGGGAGGCTAAGATTAGATATTAGGAAAATGTTTTTCTGGAAAGAGTTGTCAAGCACTAGAATGGGCTGCCTAGGGAAGTGGTGGAGTTATCATCCCTAGAGATGTTAAAAAAACCCATGTAGATGTGGGACTTGAGGACATAGTTTAATGGTTATGGTGGTGATGCTGGCTTGGTGGTTGGACTTGATGATCCTAAAGGTCTTTTCCAACCTTAATGATTCTATGATTCTATGTCTACTGTAACATGTGCAAAAGAAGAAAAGAAACCATATCCATAACAAAGACAAGGAGTGATTCTAAACCAGATGGTGATCAAATGATATTTTCTGGAGAGTTATATTAGAATTGTCTGGGGAAGGATAAAGAGATAACCTGCCAGTGCTAAGAATATAATAAACAGCTAGCAACCATGGCAACTCTAATGTTTAACTACATAATCCAGGGTCATTATCTAGTAAATATAACAAGTGCTCAAAATAACCAACCATCCCACCCCTTTCACGCAAACTTAGATACCCCAAAACAACTGTTATGGAAATATATGTGTGTTTCTGGAACATAAATTAAATTACATTCTGTGCCCTAAATGTGGTGTGTTCTCACTTCCACACCCTTTCTTTATTTTCAATCATGTCTCCCATTCCGCAGCAATTTTTTTCCCTTGTGCTACATATTGCTGGCAAAAATGGAAAGAGTCTGAGTGAAGAGAGCAACAAAGATATGATTGTATTAGTAAAAAAATCTACTCAATGTTCTTTAAAATTCTTTCAATTTCCTGCTTCCTTTTTTGATCTTTCTTGAGTAACTTCTTTTACCCTTCTTATTTGCTTTTGTCCTTTGATTTTCCCTTTTTGGAAACTGTAGCCTCTCTTTCTTACATTTCCCATCTTCCTGAGAAATAGTTAATATCTTCTCTCCTCCTTGCAGCCTAATATATTCTCTTGCCATCTACACTGCATATAAGAGAAAGGGCAAATAAGCTGTGTTCTTGTCTTGATGTCCTTGTTATTTCACATCACTAATTTTTTATACTTGGCCATACTTGATGCTCACACTTCAGTGACAGACAAGTCAAGATCAACCTTTGAAAAGTTGTAAAAGATTAAATGCTTTTGACTATTTTAAAACATCATTTTTCACCTTTCTATTTCTTAAAGATACCTCCTTTAGAAATATATCTGCATATAGTATTTAATGTATGAAAGGTTACACTGAAGTTTGGAGGTTGGCAAATTTTTTTTTTAAAGTAGAATTAACTTAATTACTTTTTTTTTAACTAAAAAGCTCTAATACTGGTATGGATATTTATGTCAGGTTAACTTAACATTATTTCTTCCTCCTAGCCAACAAATAAAAAGTACTTGCTCAATCCATATTCTGTTTTTTTCTCTGTCAATCATAACATTCAGTATTCTGTGTACACATTGTACTATCAGTAGGCGCCACAGGTGGCGACAGGTGGGATTTGCCATTGTAATTACACAGGTGAGTTACCTGTGGTGAGAAGGTGGGAGTACTAGCAGGGGTATTGTCCAACAGCACTTATGGTTGCATTTGGTAAAAATGAACACCGAACAACACTATTTGCTTGTTCCCATTTAAAGGGATGAAACTTGATCATTGTCCATTTTATCAAAATAGGATTTAAAAGAAATAGACAATAGATGACAGGTGTATTAGGCAATTGTGAATCTTTATTTCCATATATTCAAATTCAAAGGTAGAAGAAGATAAAGACACACACAACAGGGGCAAATTTCAGAAAGCTGCAAATGCCATCTCTTCAATTTGAAACTGCTTTGAGGTTACAAGCTTGTCCATCTCATCAGACTTTATAATAAAGTCAAAGCATTCTTCCATTCTAAGAATGGAATACTCAACTCTTCCAGCAATGAGGCAACCAGAGCTTCTCTGGGCAACCTGTGCCAGTGTCTCACCACCCTCACAGAGAAGAATTTCCTCCTAATATTTAGTCTAAACCTATCCTCGGTCAGTTTAAACCCGTTCTCCCTTGTCCTATCTCTACATACCCATCTTTCTTATAGAGTCCCTTCAGATACTGGAAGGCTGCAACTATAAGGTGTATAAACATATAAGTAAGTATAATGTATTATGTATTATATATATGTATATAATGCAAAACACACATGCCACCCCAGCCCTTGTAATCCACTCTTCATTATGTGCTACTCTCTAAACTTCTTTCAGCTTTCAAACTGTAAGTGCTAAGAATGTTTTTAGATATAAATCAGTGACCACTAGACCAAAACTCTCTTTTACTTCTTGCTTATTCCTTCACCTCCACACTTCCACTCCCTTTCTATTTAGTTTTAAATAAAAATTAAGGTTAATGTTCTTAGGTATGTATGCTTACATGTGTGTATATGTGTCCTAATAACTTTCCATTCTACCTTCCAATTTTCACCAAACTTACAGTGATAAAGAGGTCCCAGTTAGTTTCTGGAAGGTTTAATAAAAACAGACTGCTACAGATATGATACTCCAGTGCGGAAAGGCAGTCTCATGAGACCTACTCCATCATACTACAAAATGGAGAATCTGCTTGGAGGGAGAAGTTATAAACAGTTCACATCTGGAGTAAAAAAATCTTCAGTTGCCACTTGCAGCTTCTTAAACCTTAAAATGAAGCAACCACAGCGCATCAACCTTTAGGAAATTAAACATCTTTGATCCCAGTGCTTTAGGACCACTTTTTCAGATTAAGAAACATGGGCGATGGTGAAAAGTGCTGCACTGACATTTGTCATGTTTAGATCTTTCACAGCTATATAGTACATGAAGACATTTGTACTATGTATGTGAATATGTAATTAGAGGGCACATAATAATCACAGTAATATAATTCCATTTGTTGCCTTGTTCAGCCAATCTTAACGTATGTTTACTAGGGCATAGAATCCACAGAAGAGGTTCAGCAAAGGTAACAGTCGTGGAAGCATCCTGACATTGTTCCACTGTTGACATTCACTGGTGGAATGAACAAAAATGTCAGCGCCTTAATTCACCCAGAGTAACCATTGCAGAGAGGCTGACATATGGGCTCAGAGGTAGATTAGGACAGTTGTGATCTCTGGTAAACAATTTTGCGCATGTACTTGCCACTCTCAAGAAGTAAAATATTTCTAATTCAGACTCCATAAATTAAAAGATTGCATTCAAACAAGATATTTTTTTTCATTCAAGAAAGTGCAAAAGTCTAGGTAAATGTATAATTTTTAGAGACTCTGAGCATACTTCATAAATAGGCATAACTGATTCAGGGATGTGTCAGTAATTATAATAATAATGGATTTATATCAGTAGACTTAAAACCAAAATTATGCAAATTATCTAAGACTACTTCTTGGGTTTATACATCTCAAGTCAAGTACTTAAATAACCATTTAATATTTTACATTCCTTCTGGATTTTCAGAGTAGGAAAAGACAGGGATTTCCACTGAATTCACTTGATTGCTAAATACATATGTAAGCAGCTTATATTAGACAACCAAATTTGACAAATCAATGAAAAAGTGTTTGAATTAATTATCTTTTCATCATCTTTCCAAACACACCAATTACATTTGATTGGTCAAGTTCAACTAATGGTAACTCAAATGCAAACACTGCATTTTCATGCATTTTTCCATGCAGGGACAATGTAGAGTTAATCTCTTCTGGCTATTTGTTTTTCTTTTTTAATTTGTGTCCCAAACTGTCAGAACCTGAGTGCCACACAGATCCTTCAGTGGAAGTGGATTTGCAGTGGGAAACCTCTGACACTTTAAGCAAAATGTAACTATATTGTGCCTGTAGCCATCATCCCCAATAAGGACATCTTACTTTCTTAACTGCATAGTTTGGATACAGGGAGTTTTTGGCTATCTTATAAGAATACAGGATTCAAATAGTTTCTGTCCCATCAGCTTGATTCTGTAGCTGATGATTCCCATGGATGCAAACTTGGCTGAACTCCAAGGTCAGCTGGGTAAGGATTTCACTACCCACTCTCTTTTCTCTCTCTGAATTTCTTTTTCATGTTTCCTGTGGAAAGGGACCAAGAGCCACAGAGTGCACTTTGAAATTTAATAGTCAAGCAGGAAATGACAGGGCTATGAGTACAGGCTGCAGGTAAGAAAAAAAGTCTCCAGCTTACGCACTTTGGATGTGAACACCTAAAATGCCAATGTACATTTAGCCAATGTATACAGAAACAGTGCACCTCAGAGAAACATGTCTACTAATATTCTAAAGTAGTCTGAGCCTAAGTGAGGATCCATTACATTCTTCATTAAAATCTATAAAGATAAATTGGAAAAAAAATTCCCTAACATTAAAAAGGAGACTTGCAGCAGTTGAACTGGATTGTTATGTGACATGGAAGCTGTCAATGAAGGTTTTAGGGGACATCCATATAGCTGAGGGCCCAGAGCTATGACAGCTCTTAGTCGCCCCTGCTGATCTTACAGAGCAATGGCCTGTTTATTGTGCTCTACTAAGACTGTCAGCCAGAGACATGGAATAGAATCACAGAGTCATAGAATGGTTTGCATTGGAAGAGACCCCAAAAATCATTCGGTTGCAAATCCCCTGCCATGGGCAGGGACACCTTCCACCAAAACGGGTTGTTCAGAGCCCCATCCAACCTGACCTTGAATACTCCCAGGGATGGGGCACCCTGTGCCAGTACCTCATCACCCTCACAGGGAAGAATTTCTTCCTAATATCCCATCTTCCTAGTATCAGAACCTTGACCTCTGTCAGTTTAAAGCCATTCTCCCTTTTCCTTTCTATTCATGCCCTTGTAAATAGCCTCTCTCCATCTTTCATATAGGGTCTCTTCGGATACTGGAAGGTTGCAATTAGAAGGTGTGTGTATTTACAAGTACATACATATAAAAATATATATGTATAAAGGTCAGAAAATATTGTGTGAAACCCTCATGTTTAAAACAGGATTTTACAAAGAGCTGATATAACACTAAATCCTTTGGAAAATTTACTCACTTTCTTTCTTCCAGCAGAGCAATTTCTTTCTTGACCTCATGGTACTCTTCTGCTATTTTGCAGTGCTGTTTATACACCTGCATAGATTCCTTAGAGTCATGACAAGGAGGCAGAGGCTTTGAGAAAAAGAAGAAAAAGAATACACTGCTTTTGAATGAAATATTAGTTTAAAAATACATATTTTGAAATATACAATATTTGCCTTATTTTTTTCCCCTCTAACTGCAAGATATTGCCAGCGATTCCTAGTGATGGCCTTTCATGGAAGAAGAAAAAACCCAAAACAACTCCACTTCCCTGCAAAAGAATATGTGTAAACCTTCAAACCTTGTAAGAATTTTCTGAACTCTCCTTTTCAGCTTTGCAAAGTATTCCTAAAGATTGTTCAAAGAAAGATTTCTCCCTTACATCGCTCTTTTTCAGCTACAGTGATATAAAAATGCTAAAGAGGGTGGTCGGGCACTTCACAGGCTCCCCAGGGCTGTGGTCACAACACCAAACCTACCAGTGAGCTCAAGGAGTGTTTGGACTAGGCTCTCAGACAAGGTGGGATTGTTGGAGTGTCCTGTGCAAGGTCAGGAGTTGGACTCAATGATCCTTGTGGGTCCAGATAGTCTATGATTCAATGTGATGGTCCTCTAGATGTCACAGCATATTGCTTTCAGTCTTTTACAAGCTGTATATGACTTGGCATCGTGAGCACAAAGGTGCTGGTTTTGGCTCTGGTTTTTTGGCTCTTCTGTAATAGATAGCTAGCCAGCATCCCTCAAATAGGGTGACTTTCAGCCTCTGCCATTCCCTCAGGTCAAGGTGACGTGGCTTCTGGGAGGGTACTGTAAGTCTCCTCCCAAAGTCCCTCGGGTCCCAGTTACAGTTCCTTACCATTAGGCCCCCAGCCAGGCAAATCTGAAATATCAAGCTATCCTGGCTGAGTTAAAATACATAAGTATTCAAGTGACTAATGTTGTCAACCCAGCTTCAATCCTAGAAGGTAAAACTGCAGCTGAACCTGCTGTGCATGACTGCCTGGAAACAATGGAAGCAGAGTATTCCAGTCATCTGGACGTCAAAGAAGGACCACACCTGGAAGTAGAAGACTGGTTTGTCGATGGCAGCAGTTTTGTGAAACACGGCGTGAGGATGGCCGGGTATGCTGTAACCACCACTACTGAGGTAACTGAATCAAATCCTCCACCCACAGGAACCTCAGCCCAGAAAGCAGAAGTGACAGCTCTCATTTGAGCTTTAGAACTGGCCGAAAGAAAATGAATTAATATTCGGAGTGACTCTAAATACTATTGGCACTCATAGAGCAATTCAGAAAGGGAGAAGACTTTTAACTGCTCAAGGAAATGCTGTAAAATATGCTAAAGAGATTCTGCAATTGTTAGAAGTTGTACAACTCCCATTACAGGTGGCAATAACGAACTGCAAAGACACCTGAAAGGTAACACTGCTCCAGAAGTAGATAACAAGAAAGCTAATAATGAAGTCATACTAGCTGCCGAAAAGAGCATTGTTCAGACCCATAACTCACAAGAGCATCTTTCCACTGCAGAAACTACAGCTCTGAGCAGAAGGGGAATTTGAATGCAAAGAAGCTCTTACTCTTCAGTTCTGTAAGATGAGAACAAAAGACATAAAAAGACATGGACTAAATGCTCTTTTTATTCCTAAATGCAATGCTGATTCCAGTTTATTCCTAAATGGGACAGGACTTTGAATTGGGACACTGTGGGGTTGATTCTGCTGGACACAACAGGAGTTAGACTGCTGACTCCAGTGTAGTCAAGATTTCACATTCCAACAGTGTCTCAAGCTGTAAATAGCTTGCTCAAGATAATACTGTTTCTCTGCATCTCTATTTCCTGTAGAAAGAGGGGGGGATATGTTTACTTACTGGAAAAATTATGAGGGTTAAATCAGCTTATTTGCAAAGTGTTTTACATTTTTATGTAAATTGCAGGTGAGATTGAGAGTAGAAGGATTATGGCAATTAAAAAAAAGAAAAATCAGGTTAAAAAAGTGACACATCAAAGAGAAAAGCATTATACCTCCTATACTAAGTAATGATATAATTGCAGCAAAACTTTAGCTTTTTTCCTATTGTGATAAACTGCCAGAGCCAATATGCAGTTTAAGGATTTTATTAATGAGCAAAAACAGCGCTGGGCGGCCGGGGAGTCTCCTGCTCCACCAATGGCTCGCAATTTGATGGTATCTTGTCATAGGTTTTATACAGTCCTTTTTCCGGGTTTTGCAACTGGTGGGCGTACTCTGCGCTTGCGTCTGGGTGTTGCTAGGTGGTCGTCGGGATGAAGGCTCATAGTCTTCCTTAGATAACTGCTTTCTCTGCTCATGCGTTATTTCACAAGACTTATACATGGCAAGCATGGTTACACAAGGCTTAAGATAGATTGCTGACAACACAATACATTGCAAGCATGGCTACATGAGACTTAAGATAAATTACAAAAAGGTAGTTCTTACAAGTACAGAAAGTTTATTCTAGTTTCACTGCACAGATGTCTGCAGTTTCTTGCTCTATAAATCAATATACAGATTTATCAACAAAATTTTCCATTGTCTACTTATCACACTATGCCCACTGAATGTAATAAATATGGAAAATGAACCCACCCAGTCCTAGAAATCCTCATCTGAATTTCAACTGAGATCTTGAAAATACATTTTGGTTAAATTTAGGTACTTTTTGTTCCTTAAAAAGAATGCAACTTGCTTCAGGCTTATCACATTTTGGTTATAACACTTTCAGGAAGTATTTTTAAGTTATTAGCCATGAATCTCTTGACTGTAAATGAACTCAAAATAGCATGCTTGAGCCAGATGTTTGAAGCAAAAGGAAACACTTTAAATGGTTCCTTTACTGGCTAGTTAAAGAATATCCAATCACCTTTCACAATATTAGTAGATTATTTTACATTTCTT
The DNA here is from genome assembly GCA_013399695.1 of Formicarius rufipectus. NCBI lineage: Eukaryota > Metazoa > Chordata > Aves > Passeriformes > Formicariidae > Formicarius > Formicarius rufipectus. The sequence goes on from VXAU01005683.1 coordinate 70,852, forward strand.
GCTGTCCTACTTAGACTCTTCCCTGTAGTATAATATTTCTTTAATGGCATTATTAGGAAAAGAAAAGCACAAGTCATTAGACTTGTGATGTTCTAATCCTTTTTTTTTTTTCTTTTAGTAATCTAAACTGGAAATTTAAATTCAGAGACAAAGATTAGCAACATTTTTATCCAGGAGACTCAGTAAGTTGTGTCAGATGTAACCCAATGCACGGATGTAAGTAATGCAAGTACTTGTAGGTGGTATGTGATTCCTCACTGAAATTTTAACACACTCATTTCCCATGTTCTAAATGTAAAAAGTCTTCAGCAGAATTGTTTCACAGGACATTGCTTCATTCTCTCTGACCTCGGAGATGTTTGGAACCCACAGAAAGGGCAGCCCATTACTTGATGAATCTAATCTCTAGAAAAGGGCTTTTAATTGCATTCCTGTGTGGATGAGCATTAGCATTATTTATACAGCCACCCAAACAAATTTAACAAGACCCAATATAGACGTCTCAGTGCAAGAATGCAAGGATGAACCAAAGTAGCATCTCTGGTATCTACCAGAGATCAGCTATCAACCAATGCATCACAATAAAAAAATTTTGAACAGTACCAAAGGGAAAGTCCCAAAGAGTGATACCTCAAAGGAAAACCAAACCAAATCAAACAAACAAAAAATCACCTTGAATTTGCTTCCAATTTAGTTTCCACTAATCTAACTGGTTTAAACCAGTTTAAAAATTGAAATCTTGTTCAGTTTCTGTGGTCCAGTTTCCCACTCAAAAGTGACATAGAGCTAAAAATTATCTAGTCATGCTGAAATTTAGTATTTAAGTTTCATTTAGAACCAGTTGCTGATTTTCAAACCCCTTGTTTCCTCTTCAGTGACATTTTTTCTTACACTGATATTTTAGCACTTACAACAAATAATACAATCAGTTTACTAATGTTCTGTTTAAACAACTGTTTTCAATCTTGTCTGATGGTATTAAGCACCAGATAAAGAACTTCTAAATTTTTTGTGCATTTTTCTTTAAAATTTTATTATGTTTTCATATGACTAGGTAGAATCATATCATAGAACGATTTGGGTTGGAAGGGACCTTAAAGTTCATCCAGTTCAAACCCCCTGACATGTGCAGTGAGTGGGAACTGGTCTTCCACTAGACCAGGTTGCCCCAAGTGCCATCCAGACTGGAACTGAACACTTCCAGGGATAGGGCTGGACAACTTGGCTCTCTCTTTTGCAATTTGGAAATTTCTATGAAAGGTTTTGGCAATAGTATCTACAGCATCCATGAGTAATTTCTGACCAGTAGGGTATTAAACTGGCTAATGCATTAATTATTTAACAAACACCTCCATCACAATCACATGAGAGAAGGAGAAACACAATTCTCCATTCCACTTGGAATTACTTTTTTGAATGCCTGTGTCCAGACCATGGAACATGTTGCAGATGCTACCCTGATGGTATTCCATGAAGTCTGTATACCATTTTTTTGATGAGAATTTGCTAGTTTATCCAGGTAACTAATTACAACAGGCCTTAATGAAGTTCAATTTGTAGTATGTTTTTTTTTTTGTTTGTTTGGTTTTTTTTCCACTCGGAAGCAAACAGCCGTACTTTTATTTCTTCTTAGGACAGCCCAAGCTTTATACTTCATGGAGTACCTTGTCTGTCCTTAAATTAATATATATAAAAGCCTACTTGCTAGACAAGCCATAAACATCCCTGCCAAAGAAAGTTGCCTTTAATGGCAACAGTTGCTACTTTTAATCCTGTTTATTTCAGGCTTCAGTGTCATCCACCCTTGTTTTCCTGTACTGGCAAAATATGCACTTGCAGCATCTCTGATTTGTACACAAAGCTGCAGCTTTAAGTTATACTAGTGGTCTATACTATTATGCCTGATTTTCAGTAATGTCTGATTTTTCCTTTGTACCTTTGTTGAATAACTCAATCTAACATTGAGAAATGTTCTACAGGATCCAGGAAGTAGACATTAAGAGATATTTTTTTAGACTATTCTATAACTGCACATATATATGTACATCTTCACAAGACATATGAACTGTTCATTTAAACTTTTGTTTGGAATCCAGATATGAAAGATACTGGAAGATGACATGCAAATGCAGTTCACGAAGGAATAGAAAGTGCCTGAGAAGTTCTGCATGCTTTTTGAGCTTTTTATTTTTCCAAATAAAATCTTTGATGGGGGACACAGGATGACATTTTTCAGGTTTGATTTTTTTTTTTTTTTGCTTCACTCACTAACAAAGTATGTTTTGCCTTGCCATATGAATATCAGCATTCAATATCCACAAAAGCTGTATAGTTGACTATGCCATTCAAATGTTCAAAAACTTTAAAACAGCTTACTTTTTAATTGACCATAGTGTGTTTGCATTTACTTTTTGGCTCATCTGTGAAAAAGAAAATTAAAATTTTCTCCTGAAAATACTGAAGTTTCAAGAAAAAATTGGATAAGGCAGTTTTGCCAGCTCACATGAACTTTTCTAGGAAGTAGTCTTTACAACTGGTCTAACTAAAGAGTGGCATCTCACTTTTTGTAAATTTGGTAACTTTCAGCTGAACTCTTCTAGAAAATTTTGCATGGTGGCCCAAGTTCATTATTCGGCCTTGTGTACTCTTCCATGATTGAAGAAACCACATTATTCCAAGCAAAATAGCACATTGCATCTACTTTTTGTTATGCAACTGGAACTCTTCAACCAGTTTCAGATATCTATTTCAGGATATATATTCTCTTTACTGTATCTTTACTATGAAAGGAAGTAGTTCTCTTTCCTTCAAACAATTCAGTTCAACTGGATGAGAGCAATTGACAGTCTTGCTTTCCTTTGCTGAGAGATGTACCATTCTTTTCTAACTTTAGGATGATGCTCTGATTTTGTGAACAGCCATGTCAAAAAATCTAAGGCTATAGTTAATACAGCAGAATTACAGAAGACTTATCAATTCGTCTGCAGTCAAATCTAATAACAGAGTACCACAGTACTCTAAGAAATTTCATGGAAATTAAAATATTAATAAATATAAAAAATATGTAATACTCTTTAAAACTGCAGTATACTTTTAAGCTTTCTAAAACAATTTTGTATCTAACAAGAATCTTCACATTCAGCAGAAGTTCCAGAGTAAACAAGGTTTCTGCTAAATGCTTATATCATACACAACAAACTGTCCCTTTCCTAACAAATTCACTGTTTCTTTTGCATAGGCTTTTGCCAGTAAAGCATAAAAACTATCCCATGCCTTAGAAAACTGATACTATAAATGGTTGGAGCTTTGTTGCAGACATTTTATTTTAATTCACTGCAATAATCTCCACAGATTTGTAATACAAAACTACAAAATATGACATAAATGCCTCTTAAGATCACAATTTCATGAGAAAAGATCATAGAATCATAGAATCGTTTGGAAGGGACCTTAAAGATCATATAGCTCCAACCCCCTCTGCCATAGGCAGGACACTTTCCACTAGACCAGGTTTCTCAGAGCCCCATCCAACCTGGCCTTGAATGATCAATTACAGAAGATCCTGTACATCCATATGTGACTTGTGTTCTTCCCTCTTCAGGATCAAACTACCAGCTTGGAATAAAGACTGATGCAGAATAGGAAGGTGAACTGAGCATGTCACCGGAAGTGCTGGAACGGGACAGGCAACACACAGGGCATAGCAATGCAGGTTGTTGTTGTTGGCTAGACTTTGCGAACAAAGATTTTGGGATAAGCCTGCACAATGGATTTTCCAGGTGAGGCACAGTGTGTGCGGAACTGGCCCCACCCCCTTTACTCCTGAGGTTCATTTTGCCATGGCCGAGCACGCTCGGACGGTGACAGCGAGTTCCTCGGGATTCAAACCGGCATCCTCAGAGGAGGAGCCGGCTCTACAGGCGGCAACTTACACCATTCGGCCAACGCCCGCCGCCCATTTCAGATTAACATTAAAGAAAAAAAAGGAAAAACCAGCGAACAGAAAAGCAATAATGTCAGGTTGTTGAGCAATCCTGGGAGCCCACGTGGGTCAGAGCACCAGGGGAAGACCTCGCCTTATCCTCTCTGCCATCAAATGACACAAACGTGGCACTGCAGCCACGCCTGCAACACATTTTAATGACAGTGGCAAGCAATGCAGGTACTTAACTCTGTATACCTTCTTCTGCATTCAGTGACTTGAACAACAAGGCCTTAGATGCTGATAACTTATAACTTCACTTATAACTTAGCAGGAACGTCTTCATAGTTTCTTTTTTTTTTTTTTTTTTAAATAATAAAGCTAAAAAAGAGACCTACATACAGCTTTAACTGCTCTGTTCTCATATGTAGGGCTTTTGTGCCTAGTTGACCATAAATCAATTTTGATTTAGGTTAAAAAAAAAAAAAAGAAGTGTTCCTCTCACTGTAGTAGAAAAATGTAACTTTCAAATAGGTAATTTGAAAATAAAACATCTTTAGTCTGAAGCTACCTAGTACATCAGAAGACGCAGACTGATCATTTTTGTTCTTCCGAAAGAAGCTGTGACTAGGACCATCCTTTAGTAAGAGTCGTTATAGAGAATTAAGCTATTTGCTTAGTCTCCTAGGAAGACCTTCTCTCCAGCCAATTTTATCTCTATCTCTGTAGAACCAGTGCCAGTACTTGGACAGCAGGGTTTATTACCCTACCATGATGAGGCTGCACTGAACTTTGCCCTGCCATCAGTTAGTGGTACCTAGGGAGTAGGTGTGGTAGAATTGTGAGAGGAAAAGTGGGAACACTAGGTAATTCTGCTCAAATAGCCAAGCTGTTTGCCAGGGCCTAACACAGGAGGATGAGGACTTGAAACCTAAAACAGAAGTGGAAATTGTTGAGTACTCAGGGTGTGGTCTGCTGCCTACATGTGTAGAATTCTAAGGCTCTGATTTTCCAAGTGACTCGGTGAACTTACATAGCTTTCAAGATGCTTTCAAAATCTAGCCTGAAGATCAGCTAGTTTGGCCTTTTTTTGTTTGCTTTTAAAACAAGTTTCAATTTTTTCCTTTGTATGTTTGAAACCTGGAAAGTTACTACCTTATTATATAGCCACCTAACCTGCATTTATTGTTTTCTTCTTTAAATAAAATAAAAATGCTTTAGACTGTATTTATGGCATGATGATAAAAATCTTGTGGTTCTAGGTGTGATACTTTTATTATAAAAACATGTACCAGCATTCTTACAAATTCAAGCATTTCAGGCTACTTTGCCACAGTTGATAAAAAATTTAATTTACATGAAAATTCATGTATGCTGCTTTATACTAGCTCACTTTGGGAATAAGAAAAGCATGAATGGAATGACAAGGCACACCACCATTCAGCACTTCTGCAGGTCCTAGTGAAGCCCATGTTGTAGCTGTTTCTGTAATACAGGATCTACCTTTTTCAATGGTGGTATGGTTATGTTAACACAAATTGCAACTGCATGCTATACAATTCTGACAAACCCTCAGCAGTCTGGATTATAGCAATTTAAAAAAATAAGAAATATGAAAAATAAGAAAATGTATCTAGGTAAATTATAACTTTATATTGCTTGTTTGAAATCTTAAAGCAGTATAAAATTATTGTAATTGCATTAGTTATCCCATGAAGCTGTGATCCAGATCAACAAAAGCAAGAAAATTCAAGTTTTCATTGCTAAATTTAAATGTACCATTACCTCTACATCAGCTGAGAACCCTATGTTGACTTAATTGCCCCTGACTGAGCATAAAGGCATTGAAATATAAATATGAACATAAGTTTGAAAAGCTAAAGGATGAAACTAATTTTATACTTTAAAGTGGTTGAGTGGTCAGACAGTACCCAAAAGTTATCTTTTCAGCTACCCCAATATTACCAAAAGAGTTTCTGAATGGTAATAAAGAGCACATGATCTGAATCAAAGCCTTTGATTGTTTCTTCAAATTTGTTATCATCTTGAGATCATGAGAGTAAGGAAGGTTCTCTTAAAAAATGTCAAGCACTTTGCAGAACGATAGGGTGTACTTACTGGGTTTGCACTAGTGCTTACTTAAAAACTTCTACTGAAGGGCTATTATTTATCCATCAGACTTGAATGTTTGCAGAGGAGCATTGCCAGTCTATCATGAAATTACACATTTAGAGTATATGTTCTAGAAATATGTGTCAGAAAAGTCCTAATAAAAAAATCATCACTTGTCCTGTAGAGTACCTATATCTAATGCCAGTAATTTTGGTTTTATGTGTCAAGAACAGTAATAATAATCATACTTTGCTCTTCTAAAGAAATCTTTACCCACTGACCTTAATGCTCTACAAAAATGGTAAAAATTAACCTAATTTCAGAGATGAACAGAGGGATGAAGCAACTTCAGGATTAGGCAATATGTTACTGACACAGCTGGAAATGGAATGCAGAGTCTTTACTTTCAGTTCAGTCCTTCAGCCATGAAACATTATTTTCTCAAATTGAACTCTTCTGAGGGAAAAAATGCCTATAATCTTTGCTGCACTGGAAGGTCACTGGAATAAAGAGGTCGGCATACTATCCTGTTCCTTTCAAATCGAATCTTAAACTGTTATTCATTCCTTTATTCATTCATAGTTATGCCTAAGGGACCTGCCTATATTCTTAGGATGAGAGGGATAAAAGCAAGAGTCTCTGTTATACTCCATTCCTTTCCCACTCATCCTTTTGATTACAGCAGCAGCAGGAGAGAAGAGTCAGCCCTTAAAGTCAGCGGCTCTCCTGTGCTGTCTTAATAGTTGAAGGGTACAGGAAAGATGACCTTATTGGACAAACATAGCCTGCTAATGCCTGTCTCGATTTACACTCAGGAAGCAACTGCCTTTATAGCAAAATATCAAAGTCTAAATGCTCCTGGGAAAACAGATGAACTGAAGTACTTTACAAAATCCGACAAACACTCCACAATCTCCACATTGAAAAGTGAAATAATTCCTGGATGCAGAACTAGCTCTGTGCCTGGTGAACCATTGAGCTGGCAACAACTGCTTATTTTCCACTATATCAGGACTCCATCATCCTATGCTGACAAATCAGTCTGGTCACAAAAGGATTCATCACTTCTATCCCATGCTGTCTGCAGACACCTGCTGGGGCAACTGTTAGGGTCACTGACGATGCAGCATTGAACTGCAGTTACTCTGCTAAGGGTCTCATCAATCCTGATGACTAGCTTTAGTTACCCAAGATTAAAGGTACAGCACTACAAAATACATCTTTGCCTCTTCTTGGAATGTTTCCGAGAAAGCTGATGACACCAGTCATAGCACAGCCTTCAGGCATGAGAATATAATATCTGGCTTATTCCTTCTCCTGTCAAACACACAAGAACTCTCTTAATTGCAATGCAACTGCATGCCCTGCATTTTGCACAGCAATGGTATAAAAAAAATCTTAAAAGCAGATGAGACTGTTACAATAGTAATTTCCCTGCAATTGGATTAAAAATGCCAAATCAAATTTTCTGCAGATCTTGAAAAGACAATGTTTTTTTCCTAAGGATATATACAGTCTTATTAAATGTTAATAGGTTAGAAAAACACCATGGAAAACTTCCTCCTTAGTGTAAAAACCAAAGGCTTTTTATCATAACAAATAAAGTGATTGTGACATAGGACTGTTGTAACAAAAAAATCCTGTTTACCTGCAGCTGCTGATCTAGTTCTGGAAATGCCAAAGAGAAGTTTTCCAGGGAAGCATCATCTAAAAGGAAAAAATGATGTTCAAAGTCAATGTCTACCAAAATGGACACTTCAAATAATCTAACTGATGAAGTTCTGTATTGTTCTCTATATAGACAATAATATTGGGATCCTTAAAACACCTCCACATCTTAACTTTTACATATCTTTGAAAATTTACTTTGAAATAGACTTCTTGAAAATACTAGTCGGTTGATAATAAGATAATGTTTAGGTGCTGGAAAGAAGAAATGGTATTGCAGTGATTAAGAAACAAAACAAAGTCAGTTAGGCCAGTAAGAACGTGTAATAATTTAATAAAAACCAGTAAATCCAAACTGTCTTTCTTCCTGGAATCTCACCATTACACTGCAAAGTAAAGAAACCTCTAATGACCCAAAGAGTTCACTGATTGAATGAACAAAACAACAATCACAAGGACACACAAACTTGCCTGGCAACCCTGAAACACAAAGCAAAGGCTTTGGGGTGACTTAACTGTGACCTTACAGTACCTGAAGAGAGCCTACAGGAAAGATGGAGAAAAACTATTTACAAGAGCATGTAGTGACAGGACAAGGGGGAATGGCTTCAAACTCAAAGAGAGTAGGTTTAATTAGATATCAGGAAGAAATTCTTTCTTGTCAGGGTGGTGAGTCACTGGCACAGGTTGCCCAGAGCAGCTGTGGCTGGCCTATCCCTGAAGGTGTTTAAGGCCAGGCTGGATGGAACTCTGAGCAACCTGGTCTAACGGAAAGTGTCCCTGGCCAGAGATGGGGGTTTGGAACTAGATGATCTTTAAGGTCGCTTCCAATCCAAGCTGTTCTAAGGTTCTGTGATTCTATGAAGACTATTACATGCACAGACATGACAAGAATGCTGGAGGCACCACAAATTTCTCCATACTCCTGAGAAATGACTCTAACCTATTCATTACAATCCTTATGGGCTAGAGTTAGTTCAATCCCGACAACAAGCCAAACCATGGTTTTGTTAGTTTGTCTGTTTTTTTAATACAAGTTTCCAGCAAAGGTGGGATGGACTCTGCCAGCTACGTCAATGTTGTGATGTGGATACCTGCTCACTCGTAGCTGGACTGAGGTCAGAAATAGGTAGACTCACAGCTAGCCACTACAATATTTCTTTCTCAGCGACTTTCACACTATCAGTTTTGCATTGGATTGTGATGAGTCTTTATGCATCTCACGACAGGTTATGGGAGGTGAGGAGAACATTGTTATTAGCTTGCAGTCAGTTATTTGTAATGTGTCAAAATTAAATAAGGATGGCTCTCATAAGAGAAAATTGCTAACAGTTCATATTCTGCAACATGCCATATATGGGCAGACTTGTACATGGTAACAAAACCCCAAAAAGATGAAGAGGACCACATATCAAAACAGGATTCTGGATATTCTAAAAGAGTACAGACTAGGATCTAAATTATTTGTCAAATATTTGATATCTTTTTTTCCTTCCCTCTGTAGTCATTTAGCAAAGGAAATTAGGAGGGGAAAGTAAAATAAGTCAACTTAATCTAAGAAAAATAAGTATACAAGCTAACACATAATCAGAGCCTTACTTTACTAACATAGCTAGAGGTGGGCAACAGCTAGGAAGGGACGCCCAGAGAAGGAAAAAGAAAATACAGTGATACAAAAGCTTTTGAACTTCCTCAGAAAACAAAGTCAAGTTCTTATATTTTCATACAGTAGGAGTCTTGCTAGCATGTCCAAGTCACACCCATGTCATGTGTGTGTCCCCCTTCATTTTTCACACTATATCCCAAACATGGCCATTCTGGAACATAGTTAGCTTGCTTTAATTGTATAGGATTGTAGCATGCTGATATGCAAGTGTTTACCTTTAATTTGCTGTTGCTTTCTTGTACAGTATTTATAAATAGACTAATTTTCTACAAGAAGAAAGATGAATCATATCGCAAGACTAAAAGGAAGGACTCAGTCTGACTAGGGCTTCAGCTGCTCTAGAAGTATTTGGCTGAATAGCTGTTAAATATTCTGAAAGGGATATTGGACCAAAGTCATGGACAGTAATTAAGCTGCTATTTGTTTTGACAATTACAGTAGTACAATCTTTGGTACAGTAGCTTTAAGGAAATGTCTTGAAAATTTTTAAAATTAAGAAAAACATAGCAACCCTTCAAATTATATAAAAAATAATCTGAAGCAACATCAGCCAGTAATTTCTTTTTCAGTGCATCACCTATTAATAAGAAAATAAAACTAATGCAATGTCAGAATATTAGAAAACAAATTGGATTAGCCTCTTATAAGAACGAATTAAAAAAGTTTGGAAGTACTTAATAAAGGATGGAATGGAGAGAGAAATTAATAGAGAGGAAATCCTTTCAATAAACAGATGTTCCCTGCTTATTTTTTGAACTCAAGTGACTGAGTCAATGGTACTATATATAGAACATACTGGTATCCTAACCATTATGGCATACCATAGTACATTTTATAATGGGCCTGGCCAAGCATCCATTGAACAGCTGCTAGGGGTTTTTTTTAGCGATACTAGTTTAAGACTTGTTTAAATCATCATCTGATGTGCAGAACATTATCAAGAAATGCTGGAGACTTTAGTGGCTTGAAAGTCCCTAATTCTCTTAGGCTCTTGAGATTTTTAGCTCAAGTGTTTAATTTAGAAAAATTAACAGAAGTCCTCATAGCTGGCTGCAATCCTGTTTTCCACAAAAAGAACAACAAAGACTTTCCCCACAGCTTTCAGGGAAATAAATTACTGCCTCAAGTCAATCTGTATTTCACTGTTGTTAAAGCAACAACCACAACAATAACAAAAATCACTTGGTAGAAACTAAACACGTTTACATCACACAGGAGAGGAAAGCAAATGAAAGCAGTCATTCACCTCCTAAAACTTTTTTGAGGATGCTTTCAGAAAGTCAAGAGGAAAGATACAAACTCTTGCTTTTTTTTTTTACAAAAGAATCACTATTGCCCCACAAGCTGGATGTTACACAAAAGACCAGGTAGAATTACATTGACTTCTAGCCTTCAGAATGTATTTACTCTGAAAATCAGAAAAAATAAATGTCTGAAATGTTAATGAAAGTATTTTGAAGATCAAGACTCTCCCAGAACTAACGCCTTATCTATCTGTATTTGTTATTTTCTACTCTATATTGCCTCAACTAGCCAACAAATTTTAGAAATACCTATTTTTATCAATTCATTATCAATATTTAATGTGTGCCTGCATTAGGAATCACTAATATAATCCTCCAAGTTTCCCTTTACAATAAAGTTAGTGGATTTTCTGTACCAAAACCCCCTGAAAATATCTAGGTTGATTCTTTAACAGCTATAAACAGCATCTCATCCCTGTGGCCACAATAAAGAAACTCACAAAACAAAGGATTTATAACTCAAACTGGATGTTGGGAACTTACTTTGTTTAAAATTATTTTAAAAATCAGAGACAGGAATTTGCTACACCTGAAAATGAGTTGTTGTTGTTGGCTGGACTTCGCGAACGAAGATCTCGGGATAAGCCTGCGCAATGGATTTTTTAGGTGAGGCACAGTGGGCCCGGAACTGGCCCCACCCCCTTTACTCCTGAGGTTCATCTTGCCACGGCCGAGCACGCTCGGACAGTGACAGCGAGTTCCTCGGGATTCGAACCGGCGTCCTCAGAGGAGGAACCGGCTCCACAGGCGGGGGCCTACACCACTTGGCCAACTCCCGCCGCCTCTCAAGTGTAATCAACATTAAAGAAAAAAAAAAACAAAAAACAAACAACAAACAGAAAAGCAATAATGTCAGGTTGTTGAGCAATCCTGGGAGCCCACGTGGGTCAGAGCACCAGGGGAAGACCTCACCTTATCCTCTCTGCCACCAAATGACACAAACGTGGCACTGCAGCCACACCTGCAACACGAGCTAGGGCAGGTGAAAATGAGTTAAGATTCTGGTCAAAAGGAAACAAGTCTTGTGGGTTACTTTAACCTGCTGGGAACTCAACACAGTAGAGAATAGGCAGTCTAGAAGATTCCTAGAGTGTATGTGGGATAATTTCCTGTTGCAGCTATAAATGAATCTGCCAGGGCTGGAGTCCTGTTAGACCTACTGTTTACAAACAGAGAAGGGCTGGTGGGAGATGTGGTGGTCAGAGACCATCTGGGGTACAGTGACCACAAAGTGATAAGTGTTCTCTGTACTTGGTGAAGTAAGTAAGGATATCAACAAAACCTCTACCCTGGACTTTTGGAGGACAGACTTTGACCTATTCTGGAGCCTGGTTCAGAGAGCACCTTGGGAAACAGCCCTTAAAACCAAAGGGACTCAGGAAGGATGGACATACTTCAAGAAAGAAATCTTGAAGGCACAGGAGCCAAAAGGCAAGCTGGTAGGGAAGATGACTGACCTGACTGAACAGGAAGATTTTGCAAGAAATTAGGGGGAAAAAGAGAGATTATCACCTTTGGAAAAAAGAGCAGGCAACTCAAGAAGTGTTTAGGAATGTAGTGAGGTCATTTAGAAAGAAAATTAGAGAGGCAAAAGCACAATTTGAACTTAATCTAGCCACTTCTGTTAAGGATAACAAAAAGTATTTTTATAAAGACATCAACAGCAAAAGGAGGGGCAAGGAAAACCTCTATTCTTTGTTGGACATGGTGGGGGAACATAGTTACTAAAGATGAGGAAAAGGCTAAGGTACTTAACACCTTCTTTGCCTCAGTTTTCAACAATAAGACAGGTTGTCCTCAGGATAACTAGCCTCTTGGTCTGGTAAACAGGGACATGGAGCTGAAGAGCCCTCCTATAATGCAAGAGGAAGAAGTTAATGACCTGCTGAGTCACTTGGATTCTCACAAGTCTGCAGGACCAGATGGGATCCATTCTAGAGTGATGAGGGAGTGGAAGAGCATTTCATTTATCAACAGTCCTGGCTCACTGAGGAGGTCCCAGATGACTAAAAGTTGGCTAATGTGTCCCCCATCCACAGGAAGGGTTGGAAGGAGGGCAGGGGTAACCAAAGGCCTGTCAGCCTGATCTCAGTGCCCAGCAAGGTTATGAAAGAGATCATCTTAAGTGCAAGCACACAGCACCTACAGGACAAGTGGGGAATCAGACCCAGCCAGCACAGGTTTAGGAGGGACAGATCCTGCCTGACCAACCTGATCTTTTTTTATGATCAGCTGACCCACCTGGTGGATGAAGGGAAGGCTATGCATGTGGTATGCCTGGACTTCAGCAAAGCTTTAGACACTGTCTCCCACAGCATATTCTTGGAAAAGCTGGAAGCCCAGTTTGTACAGGTGCACTCTGTGCTGGATTAAGAACTGGCTGGATGGCCAGGTCTAGAGAATGCTGGTGAATGGGGCAGCTGGTCACTACTCATGTCCCCCAAGCATCAGTGTTGGGCCCAGTCCTGTTTAATATCTTTATTGATGATCTGGATGAGGGGATTGAGTGCACCATTGGCAAATTTGTAGATGACACCAAGTCGCGGGAGACCGTTAACCTGCTGAAGGGTAAGTGGGCTCTGCAGAGGAACCTGGACAGGCTGGATAGATGGGTTCAATCCAATGGTATGAAGTTTAACAAGACCAAGTGTCACGTCCCACATTTTCGCCACAACAACCCCATGCATTGCTATAGGGTGGAGACAGAGCAGCTGGAGAGAGACCAGGCAGAAAGAGACCTGAGGGTTCTGATCGACAGGACGCTGGACATGAGCCAGCAGTGTTCCCAGATGTCCAAGAAGGCCAAAGGCATCCTGGCCTGCATCAGGAGTATTGTGGCCAGCAGGACCAGGGAAGTGATTTTTTCCTTATACTGGGCACTAGTTAGGCTGAACCTGGAGTACTATGTCCAGTTCTGGATCCCTCAGTTTTGGAGGGGTATCGAGGAGATGGAGTATATCCAAAGAAAGGCAACGAGGCTGGTGAAAGGACTGGTGCACAAACCCTGTGAAAAGTGGCTGAGGGATGTGGGGTTGTTTAGTCTGGAGAAGAGCAGGCTCAGGGGAGAAGTCATCACGCTCTACAACTACTTGAAATGAGAGTGCAGTGAGGTGGGGGTTGGTCTCTTCTCACAGGTAACAAGCAACAGGACAAGAGGGCACAGTCTCAAGTTGTGCCAGGGGAGGTTTAGATTATACATTAGGAAGAAATTCTTTACAGAGAGAGTGATCAAACACTAGAATGCCCAGGGAGGTGGTGGATTCACTGTCCCTGGAAGTATTTAAGAAGACACAGGATGTGGCACTTAGTGCCATGGTTTAGTTGAGAAAGTGGTGTTGGGTCCTACGTTGGACTCAGTGGTCTGAGAGGTCTTTTCCAACTTAGCTGATTCTGTGATTACATGATGAACACTTGGTTTTTTGACCCAAAGACTGGGTTCACATGCACAAGAGTGTGATTTTTGTTTCATGGTTCTTACATTTGCTTTGCTTGTTGCTGAAAACTGTTATTATAGCAGAGAGCAACTGAACTCTAGTAAGACTGATTGTCTTTATACAAATGGCTTACTACTTATTTACATATGTCCTGAGACATTCCTCTGATATATGCTAATGTTGCACACTTGAAAATGAATCTTGCTTTCTGGAAACTTCACTTATTGAATGATGTTCTTGTCGCCTGGAGATGCCAATATCCCAGACCTCATCATGTAGACAAATGAGAGAAATCCTTCACATGTTGCTGTCTAACTGACACAATGAAGTGTAATATCTAAGTCTCTTCCTACATGGCTGCTCCATTTAGCTGAATTGTGGACTATGGGCAATAAAGCTTTTCAGAACAACATTTGATTTACTTACAGTATTAACTTGCAAATTAGTTTCTCCATGATCTTAATAAAGATAGAAATAGAATATAAAAATTTAAATGCATTGAAAGCACATTAAGGCTGCTAAATCAAGCACTCAAAACTTAGGAAATGCCAATCACAGCTCTGTTTCCTTTAGTAACTGAATTATGATCCAGTATTATATAATTAGGTACTATTTTTTTTTCTCCTACATGTATTCAGATTTCTTGCTCCTAAATTAAAGAATTGGTAACATAAGTAGGTTGTTATGCTGTAAGTTGATCAATCCTTACATAGGAAAAGTGCTCAAACTCAACTCAAAGCACCACAGCTTGCAGTGGGACAACATGGGCAAACTATGTGTGAGGGTCCAGTCCTGACCCTGGAAGGACAGTGAGATCCAGCAGCTCCAGCCCTGCATACTGACAAAAAAACTCATCAAACTCATGCTGGAAGGCTGTGTGGCTAATTGACTGCAACTTGGCACTGCTATGTGAAGCTCCAGGGCTTCTATTCACAGCCCTGCCTTGACACAACCTTACACAACCTCAGTTGTAAAATAGTAGAGAACGGTCACTGCTTCTCTCAGGAACAGGATGTGAAGGCTTGCTCAAAAATAAGAGTTATGGACCACCCAAAAATAAAAACAGTCCATAACAAAGGAGATAAAAGCAAAATCCTCCTATTCCATATACCTTCACTGAATATAAGTACCCTCAAGAAGAATATCCTTTTGAGGGTATCTCATATGCATTCCCATCTAATTCCCCAAAGACCAAGCCAATTCCTTGTAGGTTGGGAGCAACCTTTACTGCTTTTCAGTCATTGTGCTGGAAAACCTCTGTTGCTATTATAACCAAAATACGGATGGAGTAGGGATTTGAAGGTTGCTTTTGAAGAAGCAACCATTGCAAAACAGTCTTGCAAGGTCAACTTAAAAAGCAAAAACTTCTTTATGGTCACCAGGATAATGAGCAAAAAGAGGAGTAAAATAAGTTGTTTTGCTGTGCTTGCAAAAATATTACACTATTTTACTGTCTGTCTGGTTCATTAAAAGATTTATTTTTTGCCTTTTTTGTTAATGATTTTTCTGGAATGTGCTATCAAAGGTAGACTAATTTAAAATAGAAGATCTCACTAATAATTTCAAAACGAGTCATTTATCACCACATGTCATGAGCAGAACTTTTCAGCTAGACTCAAGCTTTTGTTCTAGGAGTCCAGGTGAAGAGATGTTTATCTACAAACCCTCCCTTCTAAGTACTGCACAAAGCAAATCCACTTGTCTAAATTGCATAAAGTTCCTCTTATCATCATTGTATCTTAATATATTCATAAGTGGGAGTGACAAAGATTAGGACAAATTGAATTTCACCGGTTAAATGAAGTTGATAATGATAAATCACAATGCATTTTCAACTTTGGAACACTTATTTAAATCTTAGACCACCATATTTGTTTCAAATTGCGTTAGTTTCCAAGTGATGTAAGATAGGTTGGAATAATATATTTCCAATTAATTAATTTAAAATGGTACCTTAAGTCAAAACTGGTGCAATGCAGTGAGAAACCCAAGTTAGTGAACTTGAGTGAAAGAGCCAAACATAGAGATCTATATATACAGGAACAAGAGTTACACAATAAAACTGTCTTATATAGCACCTGCTGATGGGCTGCTTCTGAGACTTTTAGGGAACCGATTACCCTGCTTTCACACTAAAAATAACACACAAAGCTGGCCAGGATTTCAGTCATCATGTGTTGACTGACAAATAATAAAACACAAATTATATCTTGTACACTCAGGATAAGCCAGCTCCAGTCTTGTAGGTCAGTTAACACAAGGTAATTTCTTCTCATGAGTTGAGAGCAGTTTCTCCTTTCACTGCTTCTCACACCCAGTACTTGGTTACAATCCTAGCCAGTGAGATAATTGCCACCCAGAAGAAACATTCCATTTCCGCTTTTTATATCCAGTTATGCTGCCAGTTCCTCCTAGTAAGCAGTTGTATAGCCTTGGAAGAAGAATGCAGCCTTTTTTTGGTGAAATGTGTCACTGTGCCTTTTAAGCGAAGTAGTATTTAAGGAAAAGCTTAAGTCAGACAGACTTCCTCACCACTTAGCCCTAGTGAAGAACTTATCATTCATTTCTAGCAGTGCAAGAGCCTCAGCTGATGTTTTACTACCACACTTACAGCAAGTAACTCCTGTTTGAGCTGAAAATAAATATCCTTGTCAATGGGAAAAAAATATTAAAAAAATATAAAACAGTAAGAAAACTCCCCTGCCTACTATGGAATACCTAAAGGTCTATCTGTTGAAGGTTTTCACAGCTCATCTTAAAAAAAAAATTTAGAATACTTGTTTTTACTCTCTTGATTCAAGAATAGTTTGCTAGAAATTTTCTTGCCTGTTAAAAGTCTATTTCCTTTGCCTTTTTAAAATATATCAAACATAATAATTCCTGAAACTTGTGACATGGTAAAACATTATGTTGATTTAGGCCTTCTTGTAGCTCTCAAAGTCACGTAATGCATTCACTCCACTAGTTGCTATTTTTTTTTTACCAGTACTCATGAAGATTCTGGATAATGTACTGCAGGAACACTTGCATATATACAATAAAGGATTCAAAATTATGGAACAGTTTAAAAATATGTAGCAGAAAAAGATTACTTTTCTCTAACTGGGTTTATTTTTCTAAATATTGGGAGAGAGGCTGGAGTTATTATCAGGATAAAAAAGTAAAAAATAAAACATGATGCAATGTTAAAGAAGTTAGGCTTCCTGCCTTTCACATCCCCTTCTACCAAGCTATTCACACCCTTGTAATTTCCTATTGTCATCTCTTGTCACAAACTAGTCTGCTCCCTTTGATTTTCCCATAGTTTCCACTTTCCCTGACTTGTTTTCAGTGTCTGATATAAGCATTCTTTTTCCATCAATTACATCTCTCTTCAAGACTATCTTTGCCATAATTTTTGTAAGAGATTTAGCACATGACTGTATCCTGAGAGATGAGTGATTCCTTACTGCTTTTTGTAATAAAAATTACTATATTAATTTATAAAAGAGGTACATAGATAATCACATTTATATTCTTTGTCCCAATATTTCTGTGTCACTCATCTTTATGATCTGAAAGTTGGGTTCAATGACATATAAAGATATTTATGAGATTGCATTTCAGTATTGTAGATGAAAACAAATATTACAAAAAAATTAGCTAGGAAAAAAATGCATATTCTGAAATATTTTTTTAAATGAGAAAAGTATATTCATGCTGAGATTCTGTTCACACAAAGCTCAGGAAGCAATCTCACACATCCTACAATGAATACAGTCCCATAAAACATGCAACAGTGGGTGTCAGTTATCTTTTTCAGAGATCCTTATATTTCATGCCATATATTTCAAACACATCTCAGCCCTGAGTCCAGGGAATCACATTAGCAAAAGCAACAGCCAACTTTTTTTGGGTTCTTTTCAGCTTCCTTTTTGCTTTATTTCATTTATTTCCTCTTAGCTGATAGGATAAACATCAATGAAATTTCTGCTGCTTTCTCAGAGATACCACGTGGGGCATATGCTTCCTGAAACCCTTCACCAAGCTGGGCATATGCAGCATTTTTCAACGTTCCTTCTAAAAAAAGTCCCTTTCTGCTCTAGACTCATCTGAATTTGTCCTTTTACTTTTCTTGTTCTACAGTTCCATAAAATCAGATATAATGCACATGCAGGTAAATTTGATAGTTAATTACAGTCCTAAGTATATTCCACAAACCACTGAAAGAAAGCTAAGTTAAAAACTGCCAATCTAGTGGATTTAGTGTAACGATATTGTTAATGCAAACATTAAAAGTAATCAGATAGGAAAGTTGATCAGAGCTACCACTCAGGAAAAAACCCCCACTCATTATACTGGACTACATTTAATATTGTAAACACTGGTAAGTACATGTAAAATTTAAAAGCAAGCATTTGATTGTGGTTTACTCCATAAATGAAACTGTACCTGGGGAGTCATTCAGGCTGAAGGCAATTCGTACTGTCTTATCAGCAGGTACCCTGGTGGTGGTGATCATGTGGGCACTTGAGTCAATGCTTTTACTTGTTTGTTCCAGCTGCAATAATACAAATAATATATTTATTACAGAGTATGTGACATTGCTCAATAAGTGAGTTTTAATGCTTTTCATGCACTCACAGTTACCTTTCCCATTCTAGCTAAGCAATGTTTATAATCAAAGTCAAGGGAGCAGCATTGCACTATTCCATTTAAAAAGGATTTAAATGAAAATCAGGTGCAGAGACTGCCTTTATTTTTGCTATTTATAGACTAGAAAGAATGATGGCAAAGGAAGCTACCCCTCTTCTCACCTGCTTGCTCCCCGCCATTGCCCCTGCAGCAAGCCTTGACTTGTGGCAATGCTGTCTGGTTCTGAAGGTGAAGAAGGAAGAAGGGGTGGGGAGTTGAGAGTAACATGACCCCAAGCCTGCCATGTGATTGAAAATGTGCACACCACTCCATATGGTCTCAATGAGGAAGCACTCATTCTACTATCTTCCACCATTACTCCTCCAGTCCAGCTGTGCCTGATAGTCACACACTTAACGACCATAAAATTACGGTGTCTCCAAACTTTGGTGGTGATTTTTCAGTGGAAGTCTGTGCAGGTGTAGGGGTCTGTCTGCATGAGTTTGGCTCCTGGATCAGGAGCTTATTCAGTCCTCCATCTTCTGAGACCATCAATTACAAAAAGTGGTTTTACTGAGATGAAATTCAGCCCATTAAGAAAACAGCTAGTTCATTTCAAACATGGCACTAAAGAATTGTTGTGCAACAAAAGAATTAGCTACTATTGATCTCTAATGGTGTAATTAAAGCATTTCTGTACACCATAGAGTTATATTTGGAGGTCTACTATGTATATTTAATCTTTTGGTTGAAAAGTTTTGATTAAACTGTTGAATAGCCGAACACAAGCAATCTCCTTGATTATCTAGCACAAAGCTGCTAAAATTCAAATATATTGCACTTCTGATTAGCTACATGTGTAGAGAACATGAAGTCAGTGGGACTTCATGCATCCAAATGATCTGTCCATAAAGAAATTATTTTAGAACTCTGGACTGCTATCCTGTGTGCACTGTATTCATACCAACTATGTGGACAATTATGAGAGTAGCTTTTATATTACCATAAAAACTTCTTAGTCAATTAGAAATCAAATTCTTCAGGAAAATACAAAGAATTTACTAATTCATTATCAGCAGACAATAGAGCATTTATCAAGTGAAAACAAAAGCCAGTTTCCTAAGGCAATAGTCTTGCAGTTTTTCAGTAAAGTAGATATTGAATTGCAGGGAAATCCTGTCAACTCATTCTACTTTACACTCAATTATTTGACAGTCTCAAAAGATCCACAGAGCAGAACTCTATTCCAGTCTTCCTTGATGGTGCACAAGTGAATCAAACATTTCCCTAGCATCACTGCCATGCAATCAATGAACAGGATCAAATTTGCTCTTTGTCCATTAATTTCAGTATTTCTTGTTTATTTGCTTTGTTTGTTCTGATATTTAGCTACCAGAGTGATATGGTTACTTGTTATTTGAAGTGCATAATCTTTTCTTGAAATAACAACAAATAATCTAAAATTGTTACTTCAAAAAAAATCTGATTTAAAGCTGAGATTGTCTCTTTCTGCTAACACACAAAGGATACCAGGAATGGCTCTTAATTCTCCATTACTAATATTCAAAACATACAAAAATTGATCTGGTATCTATGCAGCAGAGGCATAGAAAAGTCAAATAATTGCAGCCATGCATGTTTTTGGACTCAGGAAAAGACCCTTGGAGACAACTGAAATATTTTACTTTAGAGTGCATTGCATCAGATTAACTTTTACGTTCTGAGCATTATTGATCTCTTCCCCATCTCCCCAATTTCATTTCATAAGAAATATCTAATACATTTCATTGTTTAAAAAAAACCCAGCAGACTTACTAATTCAAAATTCTTTATTGTATTTCCCTTCCATACTTGCCAATACAAGGTAAAGAAAAAAATGCCACAAAATTAAGAGATTTTAAGTGAGAGGCACATCCTTAAAACAAGGATGTCTATCATTCAGTGTTGTTGATACACTTTCTCCTGAGACTGTCTCAAGGGGTCTTCCACATAAGAGTATACTTAACATTTCCCATCATAACCTAAGAAATCGATGCATTCTGCTAGGGGTTTTAAAGTTGCTAAAACAATATTGCTATAAGTCTGTTGTTTTATCCCTGTCACATACTCTGTGGTGTGTGATGCTTTTAAATTACCTATTTTAACCATTTTTTTTTAATATGAGGGCAAAAATTAATACCTTTTCACTAAGAAACGGTGAATTCTATCAAAACACAGAAGAGTGTTTCATTTCATTCCAATCCTGAAAAAGAAATAGCATCTTTTTATGCAACAATTACCCTATTACCTAATTTTTTAAATACCCAATTTATCCCTTCAGTCCTTTTTATGCCGAATCCTCAAGCTCGTCATCACAAAAAGCAGTCACAGAGAACAGTATGGGATGGAAGAGCCCCGTATGGAAACAAGGTGATACCAGGAAACATGCAGACCAACTGCACCCAGTTCCCCACCTGCATTCTCCGTGCATGGTGAACAATATCACTGTAGACAGAGATAAAGGTGAGTAAGCAACCTGGAATTTAATGAGATTCAATAAGCAACTCTCTTCTTCCCAACAACTGCCTATAGAGCTGGCTGCTGTTCCTCTGTAAAAAATCTGCAGCAGATCTCTGATTAAATGCTGTTACAGCTCTATCAAGTTTTTTCACACCTGTTGCCTTACCTCACCCAGTGGAGTGTCTGCACTTGTATAATCCAGAGACAGCCACTGCCTTGGCTTGTCGTTGCCTTTGTGGAGTAAAGCTTCAGTAAAAGAAAAGGCTGCACCTGCTGCACAGCAACAAACTGACAAGGTCTGAGAAGCTGAGACAGCTGTCAGGGCAACATGCTGCTACCTGCACTTCCCATAGGCTTTTCTGTCCCAAAAGATCACCCTTTTCCGCTTTTCTCCACAATTCTGTTTTTCCTTCCTCTCCTTGCAAGTCATGAGAAATTATGATGCTGTCACACTTGAGGGAGGAAAAAATCCTTCTCTCACAGGCATTATTAAGCAGCAAACTATGATAAGCCCAAGATTTTTAATTCATTAGTTGTGGCAAACCTGAAATACAAACAGACTTGCTTCATAGGACAGGAATGTTTTCAGCATGACCCAATCAGTGTCTATGTCTATTCCAGCAAATTGGCAAAGATAGTATGACTCCAGTCAGCAAAAATGTCTGCAGCTCCAATCAGCTCGGGCTGACACTGCCAACTTGGACAGGCTACAAGTGCATTCTCAAATGACAGCAGGGACTATCAAAGCTAACAACAATGGATGGGCTTGGCCTCTTAGGCTAGGTTTACGTTGGCTTTTGCTAAGCCAGGCTTGTTTAGTAGCAGATGCTAGCCCTGCTCTTCTGAAGAGGCAATTGGCAAATATCAGAATGTGCAGGCTGTAAAAGCAGATGTATTTATAGACCAGCTGGTGATGGCAGTGATAACTGAAGCTGACTCAATTAGAGATTTGACTGAACTCAGAGGATTTCCTAGTGTGATTCTTGGATAGCTTTTTTTCAGTTTGAAAACACTGGTAAGCAATTAGCAGATAAACCTTGAAATATCACAATAGATTAATGTCTTCAGCTTAAACTTTTATTTTCTATTGCCAGAAAATAGAAGTTTAATCCCTGTCATGCACATGTACTGTGTCATGCACTGCCTTCATGACTTTGACTGCTACCACTGTCATCAGAACAAATGGAGAAAAATGGAGAACAATTATAAAATTATTATACAGAATATCTTTACTGTCCTGTTCTTGAAAAGGGAGTTCTCCTTCTTTTCTAGTTTGAAATGTATATCATATCTTTCAGTTCCAAATGGAAAGAGTTAATCTAACTCAGATCTGTGTAGACACTTTCCTAATATTCAGGTATTGATCTCATCAGTGCAAAACTCTGGAAGCCAGCAGTTGCCTTTGTGGCCTCAAAAGACCTTTTTATACTTCAAAATTACTAAACTACAAAAATATTCTACCCATACCACCTTTCCCCCTGCAATGACCAGGGAGGGTATCAGAGAGCTCTACCATTAGTGAGGTATCTCCTGAGGCTGTCTTTATCCTCAGTGTGATTTCAGAGGAGACTACAGGCCAAAATAGGTAGTGGAAAGTGGGACTGTGCCTCTGACGACACTGACCATTTTCTCTGCTCTTGATGTTTTTTTGAAAAGATTGAGGGTTCTTCCCTATATGTCTGCTTTGGAAGGGGCAGAAGACATATTTGACTCTGATTACAACCATTACTGCAAATAATATCCTACAGCTCAATATAATCAGCAATTGGTACTGATCTCCAGTTCCACATCCAAATACTGTGAAAGTATGTTTGAAGATACAGAAAATCCTGGCTCCAGTGAAGTCACGAATACTATTCTGCCCCAGCTTTCATGGATCCAGGGTTTCCCTCAAATCATAAGATACTCTTCTGTTTTGTATGGGACAGATGGTATTTGGATGGTATGAGTGCCTTCATTACATGACATTACAGTAAAGTCTAAGAAAGGGTCTCAACATAAAATCTTAAAACAGGTAAAATTTTCAATAGCCATGACAGCAAGAGTCTTGAAAAGAAATGATGCCTGAATAGGCCAGGGATGTTTTTTGGTTTTGTTTTTGGTTTTTTTTGGTTGTTTTGTTTTGTTTTTCCAGGTAGTTCTGACATTCCATGTTTCCAGACTGACACTTCATTGCACTCAGTTTAAACAGCATGTGCATTTTCTGAGTACATTGTTTTATGTTTTGTATCCACGTTTTATAAATCTGTTTCTAGTTAAATCGGTATTATTCACAGAATCACAGAATTATCAGGGTTAGAGGGCATCTCTGGAAATCATCCAGTCCAACCTCCCTGCCAAGGCAGTGTCACCTACAGCAGGTGACACAGGAATGTTTCCAGGTGAGTTTCGAATATCTCCAGAGAGGAAGAATCCATGACCTCCCTGGGCAGCCTGTTCCAGTGATCTGCCACCATGAATGTAAAGTTCTTCCTCATGTTGTGGTGGAACTTGTTGTGTTTTAGTTTATGGTCATTGCTCCTTGTCCGGTTTCTGGGTACCCTGAAAAAGAGTCTGGCACCATCCTCTCAGCACTCATCTTTGAGATATCTATATGCATGAATGAGATCCCATCTCAGTCTTCTCTAGACTAAACAGGCCCTGCTCCTGCAGTCTCTCCTTTTAAGAGAGATCTTTGTGATCTCCGCTGGACCTTCTCCGGTAGCTCCTTGTCTTTCTTGCACTGAGGAGCCCAGAATTGACACAGTGACAGTCTTCTATGGAGTTGGCTGCTTCTGAAAACTGTGAATCATGGACTAAGATCCAAAACTACACAAAAAAAAGCTTCTGATTTGCATTTAAATATCAGTTCCTTGGTTTATTCAATGATTAGTCACCTGAAACTACTACTTTATGGTAGGTGGCATACTTTTAAAATGTGAGAATATTATAGTATTCTGCATACAGAACATGAAATTTGAAAAATCAGGTTGACTCATTTGACTGTGATTGTTATAGCATCTAGTTATTATTGGGTTGATTGCGCTAAAATAAACAGGGATTTAAACAGCACATTTTAAAAGATTGTTTAAATTACTTAAGAATGAACTAGGGAAGATCTCACTTTTAAACAATGGGGAAATTGAAGTGTAGGATGCTTCGCTGTTTTGACTTGCTCAAAAAATAGTCAAAGGCATTGTCAATTTTGGGTAGAGATAAATCCTACTTCTTTTACTTACTAAACAGGTGATTAAAATGGGTACACCAAAAGAAATTACTCTCCCATTTCTTGCAATACAAAAAATACTTCTGACAGGTTGCACATGCACCTTATAGGCATCTCTGTGAAAACTACAGATTATTGATATGTCTGGTTGTGGGGTGGGTTTTTTTGTTGTTCCCAGGAGCACAGCTTTCCCTGTTTCCTTTTCAGTATACTCGTAGTCATCAGATGCCTGGTCTTCAAGCAAGATTCTTCTTTTAATTCTGCATCACATTATGAAACTGGTGATGTGCTAGAAGAGGCTATCATGTTTAGTCAGAAACACCTTAGGAGAACAGATCCTAAATCAGGAATACTGAGGCTTCAGTAGTGGAAACACACAAATTTGCAATAAGTTTTAGCATGAAGTATAAGGTAACAAGGAGTAGAACAAGAGGGCACAGTCTTAAGCTGCGCCAGGGAAGATTTAGGTTAGACATTAGAAAGAAGTTTTTTACAGGAAGAGTGATAGGGCATGAGAATGGGCTGCCCAGGGAGGTCACTGTCCCTGGAGGTATTTGAGAGACTGGATGTGGCACTTAGTACCATAGTCTAGTAGGCAGTGGTGTTAGGTCAAAGGCTGGACTTTATGATCTCAGAGGTCCTAGCTGACTCTATGATTCTATTCTAAGATCTTATTCTACAGATGTTAAAAAAAGAAACTATCTGCAATCTAATAAAACACCTGTTGCCTTTACTTTTTTAGCTGAACTACTTTCAATTCATCTCAGTTTCCTAGTATAAGTTGTATTTTAGTAGCAATATGAACTCATTTGTGCTAAAATGGTGTTTCACAGATTGCCAGTCTCTATTTAAAATTACACTTTAAATATTCTAGCATATGGAAGAAGTTCCAAGAAGTAATTAAAAAAGTATATTGTGCTTGAAACTGCACACAGAGCAGAATCACTCGCAACTCAAAATCCCAAGTTCCGACAACTGAAGCANTAAGCTGCGCCAGGGAAGATTTAGGTTAGACATTAGAAAGAAGTTTTTTACAGGAAGAGTGATAGGGCATGAGAATGGGCTGCCCAGGGAGGTCACTGTCCCTGGAGGTATTTGAGAGACTGGATGTGGCACTTAGTACCATAGTCTAGTAGGCAGTGGTGTTAGGTCAAAGGCTGGACTTTATGATCTCAGAGGTCCTAGCTGACTCTATGATTCTATTCTAAGATCTTATTCTACAGATGTTAAAAAAAGAAACTATCTGCAATCTAATAAAACACCTGTTGCCTTTACTTTTTTAGCTGAACTACTTTCAATTCATCTCAGTTTCCTAGTATAAGTTGTATTTTAGTAGCAATATGAACTCATTTGTGCTAAAATGGTGTTTCACAGATTGCCAGTCTCTATTTAAAATTACACTTTAAATATTCTAGCATATGGAAGAAGTTCCAAGAAGTAATTAAAAAAGTATATTGTGCTTGAAACTGCACACAGAGCAGAATCACTCGCAACTCAAAATCCCAAGTTCCGACAACTGAAGCAACCAACAGTATTCTTAGGTATTACCTCCAGTCTCCTTGCCTTGGTAGCATTTTAACACAGGCAAAAAATCTACTTTCCCTCCAAGTTCTACTTTCATAAATGGATGAACTTTATTAGATTAAACTAAATAACACCAGCATTAAACACACATTGAGCACTGACTTACAAAATAGCATATAAATAACTTTATAATTAATAGCAAATTTATATCCAATAGCTGAATTCACTAATATAGGATTATATCAGTCTAATGATGGAGATTGTTGCAGAGAAATTAAAGAATTGGCTCAGTCAAGATAATCTGTGTTTACAGGAGCTGACTCAACAATTGTTACACCTGCCTTAAGATCATCTGGAAGTAACTATATCTTGAATTGTCTGAAAACCTGACTGGTGGAAAACTCCATCACTTCCATAGCAAACTCTAGACAGAAATTTTGAAAAGATAATTCTCCTGAGAGAAGGAAAAGTTGAAGCCTTTGAGATATGATCCTGCCAAAGACCCTTGTATAACTCCGCATGGAAAACAAGATGAAAGCTGAAGTTAGAAATATTACTGGAAAATCTTCATTACTGCCAGAAATCAACATGTGCAAACTTACACACTTCACTTACATCAGCATAGAGATAGAAATAACCTTTATAAACTAATTATAGGAAGAATGATAGTGAGTCATCTCAGTGGGGAATTGTGAAAGACGACACAGATAGAGAGTGTGCAGCAATTCACTGGGAGATCAGCAGCCAAAGGTTCAAAATCATCATTGGCTAGCACTGACTAACTGGAAACACCACCACCTGATCAAAAATTCATCAATTTTGCTTACTAGTTGTGCCACTAAACCACATTCAACTGTTCTAGAAGAGAAAGATAGTTCTCTCATATCCATATAAAAGCAGAGTAATCATTTCAACTGGACTTGCTGTTCCTTAAGGGAATGCTTAGCTTTCCTTATTTAAGAACTTACCTGGAGAGATAGTACAAGACCTTACAGCCTCACGTGATGATGACTCAGGTCATCATGCTTTCATACATGCATAAGACTTTCAAATCAACGCACTCTTTCATGAAACTTTGCTGCTCTAAGGAAGAAATAAGCATGCAGAAGAATGTAGAAAAATCCCAAGCAGTAGCTGGTAGTCTGGCAATATTTGAAAATCTAATTACTGATTCAGAATTGAAACTGCCTTAGGTAAATACTGCCAGCTACAAACATAGAGGAGAACTTTAGAAACAATAAATGCTAGAATATTTATTAGCAAAAAGAATTAATTAGTAAATGCATCTCTTAATAGTCCAGTACTCACACCTCTAGATATTTACTGCATTTGCAGCCCAGAGAGCTAACTGTATGATGGGCTACATCAAAAGAGATGTGACCAGCAGGTTGAGGGAAGTGATTCTTCCCACCTTCTCTGCTCTCATGGAACCCTATCTGCATCCAGCTCTGTGAATCCAAATGCAAGAAGGACATAAACTTGCTGGAGTGAGTCCAGGGGAGGTCATGGTGTGAAGACAGGCTGAAACAGGTTGTTCAGCCTGGACAACAGAAAGCTTCTGGGAGAGCTTAGTGCCCCTTCCAGTGCCTAAAGGGACTCCAAGAGAGCTGGAGAGGGAATTTGGACAAGACCATGGAATGACTGGACAAGGGGGAATGGCTTCACACTGAAAAAACATAGGTTTAGATTGAATACTAGGAAAAAATTCTTCCCTGTGAGGGTAGTGATGCACCAGCACAGGTTGCCCAGGAAGCTGTGGATGCCCCATCCCTGGAAGTGTTCAACTCCAGGTTGGATGGGGCTCTGAGCAACCTGGTCTAGTGGAAGGTATCCCTACTCATGACATGCAATCCTACAAACAGCAAACAAAAGTGAGACCCCTCTAGCTCTCAGGTGTAAGAGGTTGATGCATATTAATGTTCACTCTCCAATGACCCTATAAATAGTGGTCCAAACTGAGGTCCTTTGAGCTCTCAATTATAAGGGGCTACTGCATACTAAAGCTCACTCTTTAATGACCCTATAAACAGTGGTCCAAAGTGAGACCCATTGAGCTCTCGATTCCCAGAAATTAAGGGATTAATCTGTGTGTCTCAAACAGTGATAACTGGATGGCTGCTGGCAACTGCTGGCACCAGACTTGCTCTCCAATGGACCCTCATTCAAGGATTTAAAGTGCACTCATTCCAACTGCAGGGCCTCGAAAGAGTCTGTATTTTCATTGCTACCTCCCTGGGTCAGGAGTGGATAATTTGCAGACTTGCTGCCTTCCTTGGATGTGGTAGCTGTTTCTTAGGCTCCCTCTCTGGAATCGAACCCTGATTCCCCATCACCTGTGGTCACCATGGTAGACACAGACAGTACCACTGAAAGTTGATAGGGCAGACATTTGAATGGATTGTCACCACCGCGGGGGTGTGTGAACAGCTCCAGATTCTCTAGAGTCACCAAAGCTGCTGGGCAGGCCTGTATTGGTTTTGGTCTGATAAATGCATGTGACCCAAGGGGCTGGTGCTTGTCAGCATGTCAGCTCTACAATTACCACCATTATCCAAGGAGCAGGAGAGGAGTGACCAAAGGAACCATAACTGACTTAATGAGCCATTCACAATTTTGCTGTATCACCCATGTGTACTTAGGCATGTCTGGCTTGAGACAAGCATATGCTACTGGCAGGATCAACCATCCCTCTGATCATCTTGGTGGCCTCCTCTGGACTTGCTTCAGCAAGCTGATGTTCCTCCTGTACTGTGAACCCCAAAGGTGGATGCAACACTCCAGCTGAGGCCTCATCAGAAGTCATCCTTCTCATGTCTCAGCCTTTGAAGACAATGTGAGGAGAACTGGATCTCAACAGTATAATCTTGCATCGTTGCTGTGCTTAGAATGGTACTACCCAATTTAGTGCCCACACTAAGACTCTCAAGCCACACACTGCTTGCTCGCTCCTCCCACCTTTTCCCCACCCCACTGCAGTGGGTTGGAGAGGTGAATTGGAGGCACAAAAGGGAAAGATCCTGTTGTGAAGTGGTATAGTATAAACTCCTGGCCATGCCCACACAGCTTCAGGCTCCACACCTTAATGGCTACTGCAAAAATTTAACTCTGTCCTGGTCAGAACCTGGATATTATCTGCCACTTATTCTATACAGTCTACATCATGCCCAGATCGTACACCTTCCAAGTATATGTATATATTCTTATTTATTTATATATATGTACACACACATGCAAAGATATAATTTCCATAGTCGATGGCTATTCCTTTAAAATGTCTCTTGCATTAATTTAGTCCATGATTGTGAGTTCTATATGCCCTAGATGTTTTTCAGGGCAAGAGGACAGGTGTGCTGTTGGGCAAGCTGCATGAGGAGCTCATGACTGGTGTGTATACTAGTTCATACTTATCATCTATGGTAGTTATGGCATATAGTGGCAGTGCCATTCAGCAATGAATATTATACAATTCAACATTACAGACTGTGGTTACTCAAAAATCAAATCCCCTTGAGGTACACATGGTGTTTCCTCATCCATCAGCATTACCTGCCAAGTGCACTGGGATCCTTTAGCAAAAACAGTCCCATGGATGGGTTTGCCTTTGCTTGAGGCAAGGCTAATCCAAACTGTTTTTCCCAACACATTTCTCATATGCACCACAGGGACTTTATTTCCTTCTACAGTATGTGGAGTTTGCGGTGGGCATTGGCTGAGTGGTGTAAGCCCCTGCCTGTGGAGCCGGCTCCTCCTCTGAGGACGCCAGTTCGAATCCTGGAGGAACTTGCTGTCACCGTCCGAGCTGCTCGGCCGTGGCAAGATGAACCTCAGGAGTAAAGGGGGTGGGGCCAGTTCCGGGCCCACTGTGCCTCACCTAAAAAATTCATTGAGCAGGCTTATCCCAAAATCTTCATTCTCGAAGTCTAGCCAACAACAATTCACAACAACAATGTGGAGTTTTGGACAGGGCAGGGCCAAAACCATTGGTAGGTGCCACCACCTCTTGCTTTCAATGTGGTTTTTGACAGTCTATTGTACTATTCAATTATCCCAGAGGCTGGTGCATGATAGGGAATACAATACATTCCTTTCATACTGTGCTCACTAGCCCAGGTGTCTATGAGTCTATTTTTTAAATGAGTTCCATTGTCCTACTCAATTCTTTCTGTGGTACCATGTTGCCACAGGGCTTGCTTTTCCAGGCCCAAGACGGTGTTATAGTAGTGGAATGTCTTGAGGGCATGTGTCCAGCCATCTCATGGTTGTTTCCACCATTATAAGGACATAGTGCTTGTCTTTGTGGTTTACAAGAGTGTGATGTAATCAATCTTACAGGCCTCCCCATATTTATATTTTGATCATTGTCCACCACATCACAAAGGCTTTACCTGCCAGGCCTGCTTGATTACTTCATAATTATGGATCACTTGGGACATAGCATCCCTGGTTAAATCCACCCCTCAATCAATCCATCTGTATTTTTCCACTCTCCCCCTATGACTGGAGGCATCATGGGCCCACTGAGCCAGAAATAATTCACCCTTATGCTACTAGTCCAGATCCACATGAGTCACTTTAATCTCGACAGCTAAATCCACGTGTCCACTGAGGCAATGTTCTTCAGCAGCCCTACTCTTGGGTATGTGTACGTCTATGTGATGTACTTTTACAGTCAACTTCTCTACCTGAGTAGATGTCTTGCCATAATTCAGCAACTTTTGCACTGCCAATTAGTCTTTTTCCATTGGTCTAGCCATTCCCACAGAGCATTTGCTGTCATCCATGAGTCAGTGTAGACACAGAGTGCTGGCCATTCCTCTTGTTCAGTGATACCTAAAGTCAGCTGGACAGCTTTCAGATCTGCAAACTGACTTCATCCACCTTGCCCCTCAACAGCTTCTGCAATTCACTGCACAGGACTCCATACAGCAGCTTTCTATGTACTCTTACAATATGGCAGGAACTGTCAGCGAAGAGAACATGTCACTTTTCGTTTTCAGATAACTGATTATGTGGTGGGGACTCCTCAGCACATCTCACCTTTTTTTCCTCCTCCTCTGATGACAGTCTGAAATTTTCACCTTCAGGCCAGTTTGTGAAAACTTCCAAGACACTTGGGTGATTGGGGTTTCCTGTTTGAGCTCACTGTGTGCTCAGATTCCATGTAGCATTAGTAGCATGATGTGCAGAAGGGACTTTCCCTTTTAACATCCAGCCTGGCACTGGCAGCTGGGGGGGCCAGAAGGAGCTCTCCTTCAGTGCCAACCACTTTTGAAGTAGCTTGAACTTCTTCATAAGCTGCCAGAATCTCTTTTCCAGTTGGTGTGTAACAAGCCTTGGATCCTTTGTATCCCTGACTGCAGAACACCAGGGTTCTTCCTCGAGTCTTCCTGAGTACTTTTGCCAGAGGCTTCAGGAGGGGCCATTCTCCCAGCTGCAGTGTAGAGCACATTTTTCACATCCTGTCCTGTCTAGACTGCCCCAAGAGCTACTGCATAAACAATCTCCTGTTTAATTTGTTCAAAAGCTTGTTGTTTTTCAGGACCCCACTTGAAATCATTCTTCTGCTGTGCCACATGATAGAGAGGGTTACAATCTGACTGTAATCTGACACATGCATTCTCCAAAAACCCACAGCACCTGAGAAAGCCTGTATTTCCTTCTTGCTGGTTGGTGGCGACATAGCTGCTTGTCTTGGTTTTTAGTAGCCAGGGTCAGTTTGTCACTGTGTGGGTGTGTATTCTAAAGCCTCTATGCCATTTTTTCCATGAACTGCTCACAATGGCACATCAGCAGCTATTGTCTAAGGGACTGCACACCCCTTAGGCTGCAGGCTGGGTGTTTTGGAACTTCTGTGAGATAAGGAAATTCTTCTGCCTCCACACCCACCTGAGGGGTCATGTCTGCTAATGGCCCATCAGGGGTATCAAAAATAGGTCATTGTTTATCTCACAGAGTAAATCACCCATTGTGTCTCCGCCCTGGGGGAGGGACTGGGCGGAGCCTAGGTGANTCCATTTATCATATCTTAATTAAAATTTGTTTTGAAATTGAAGGAGATTTGTCCCTCTGTTTTAACTATAAATTTTTCTAAGCTCTCTAAACTTAGACACTGCTATTTGGTTGATCATGTCAATTGGAATCTGACGATGTCTACCTTGCCATTTTACTCCTAAAAATTGAATTTTCTGAGCAGATTCTTTGATCTTACTGAGCTTTATGGCAAAATCGACCTTTATGAAGATCTGGATTATCTTGTGCCCTTTCTCAAAAACTTCCTCTGCTGTGTTGTCCCACATGATGATGTCATTAATGGACTCCAAATATTATGGAGCCTCACCCTTTTCCAGTTCAGTCTGGATCAGTCCATGGCAAATGGTGGAGCTGTGTTTCCATCTCTGAGGCAGTCAGTTCCAAATATACTGCATGCCCCTCCAGGTGAAAGCAAACTGTGGCTTGCACTTTGCTGCCAAAGGAATGGAGACAAGTGCATTAGCGATGTCGATGGTGGCACCAGTTGGCTGCCTTAGACTCCAGTTCACACTGAAGTTCCATCATGTCTGACACAGAGGCACTTGGTTGCTGGTGTGAATTCCTTGAGGCCATAACAGTCTACTGTCAATCTCTGCTCTCCTTAGGCACTGACCATATATAGGACTATCCGAGGGTAAGCAAATTTTGCTAACTGTCCCCCCTGCCACAATTCTCCAGTTCATGGATCATCTCATGGAACAGAGTCCTGGTTGGTGCAGTATTGTCATTGGGGCGCTGTCGTGGTAGCAATCAGTACCGGTTGTTCTTCGACCTTCAGCAGTTCCACAGTAGAAGGGCCCCTTGAAAGACCAGACAAGGTATTCAACTGTCTAATTTCCTCTGCCTCCATGGCAGATAGCCCAAAAGCACAATGAAGCCCTTTTGGGTCCAGGAAATACTCCCTCCTGAGGTAATCTATGTCAAGGATGCATGGGACCTCTGGGCCAGTCACAATGGGGTTTTTTTGCTGTTCTTTCACAGTCAGGCTCAATTCAGCTTCCAGTACAGTCAGCTGTTGGGGTGCCCCTGTCACCCCAGAAATAGATTCTGTCCCTACATACTGTGATGACATCAGTGTACACTCTTGTGGGTCTGATGTGCCAAGCCATGAGGTCCACATGGTCCAATATTTACAACTGTCCCTTTTTTCCACCTGGCTGGAGGCAGGGCCCCTCTAGTTCTACTCATAGCACTCATTGCTCATTTCTTGTAAATATGAACTGGAGGTCCATTCAAGAGGACTGGAAGTAACATCAGCCTGCCTATTCTGTCCAAGGGCTTGCTCACTGGAAACTGGACCACCACTCATCCTTGAAAAATTTCCTGTGGTGGTTGCTCACATATCAGTGCTGCTAAGGCAGAGGTGGATTTTTCACCCCACTTCCTCATGTCCCTCTCAGTGGTCATGCAGGTAAAACCACAAGTTACCTTAGGGTGTATACTCTCTCTCTCAAGCAGGAGGGGTGTTTGCCTTTAAACTGCTGGTAGTCCTCTTTAAATTGTTGGAGGCCCTTGGACAGCCTTTCCAGGGACAAGATACAGGCCTGTAGAGGAGAAGAGATACTTTCTTCATATAGCTGGAGCTTGGTAACCAAATTACCTACTCTTTGTTCTTCCCATGACTTCATTGCCAATGAGTTGGCATACAGCAACGGTGTGCTGCATAGGAACTTCTGCCACATTTTTTGTGTACACTGGACTTCATCTGGATTTATATGAGATTGCACATTATTTGAATCCTTACAAAATAACTACAGAATGGCTAATTATCTCAGGTACTGGATACATTGTTCCATGATGTTCCACTTGTGCACTAATAAATCACCCTTGAAAAGATACCTTTCCCTCGTGCTTGATAGGA
Source organism: Formicarius rufipectus (assembly GCA_013399695.1). NCBI lineage: Eukaryota > Metazoa > Chordata > Aves > Passeriformes > Formicariidae > Formicarius > Formicarius rufipectus. Next base: position 104,691 of record VXAU01005683.1, read on the forward strand.
TTCACCTCCAGAGTCTGAGAGGTTCTGTTCTTTTCCCAGTCATCTTGTCAGTGCTCATATCCTGGGGCAGGGGTCCCAGTTGCTTAGCCTATCATCTAATTTCATATTGTGGGCCATGATATCCCAGCACTGGAGCCGCCACGTCACCTGACTAGTGGCTGAAATTCTGTTCACATACCTTGCAGCTCCAGGGATAGGGATCGGGTGATTTTCTCTGGCTCTGCCTCTTCTGCCCATTATGAAGGCCATGCTTGCTCTTCATCCCTCACTAAGTAAACTGATTTTGTCTTAGATTTCCTCTTCTGTATAGGGACAACTGATATTGGAACGGGTTGTTCCTCTGGTTCAGATGCAGTCTGAGTGGCCACAGTGCCTTCTGGTCTGCTTTCCTTCTCTTCCCCCTGACAGTGCTGTTTAGTATCCAGCAGTGTCTGATAAATAGTAGCCAGAACCAAGCACATCGCATAAGTTTGCACTTCTGGAGCTGCCACAGCATTTTTCTTTCAAATATTCTGCCACTTTAACAGGGTCCTGTAGTTGTTCAGGGGTGAACTTCCAAACCATTGGAGCAGGAACAGTCCTTCAAAAGCTGGCCCATTTTCTCTCACCTTCCATCCACCCTTGGGGCAGATCTCTCAATGACCTTCCTAGAAATATCTACTGTAAATCTAAACATGGTGTCAACCACACTGAGGAGACCTAGCAACAGCAACGTACTTTCCTTAACATCCAAAGAGAATTATCCTTCCCCGCTCCTCTCACAGGCCAAATGAATTCCCAGAAGTAACATCCAAGGCCAGAGCAGGAGAGCAACACTGAATACATATCCCAAATAACCCTCATTGCCTTTAATGCTATCACATCATAAACTGATATCTCATAGTACAGCAACAAAGCCATCCTGGTCCCTTTCCCCTCTCTGAAAAAGAACATTGCAAGGAGCACATACAGGAATATACACCACAAACATATGAGTAGACCAAGAAACATTGTGACCAATGGCTCCATACCTAATACAGCCAATGCTTAAATCAAAATTGTTTTCAACCCACTCTGGGAAGATCTGTTTTTATCTCAATCCTTTGTGGCCCTAACTGGGTGCCAATTAAGGCTGTTTTGGTTTAGAAATGGTACTCCCAAATTTAGGTCACCACGGGGACTTCAAAATTGCATGTCACTTGCTCACTCCATTCCTCATTTCCCACTTCCCTTCCTGCTGCAGTGGATTGGAGAGCAGAATCTGAGGCACAAAAGTAAAGATCATGGATTAACATAAGAACAATTTACTGGAAACAGCAAGAACATAAGAAAACAAGCAGTAACAGCAACACTTAATAATAAAGGTGTACAAAAGAGAAGAGATCCCCAATCACAGTCATGCCACCTCAACCACTCCCTCCAGCTCACGGCCAGCATTACTCCACTTCAGCCATGCTTGCTTCACTGGAAGCCCCAGCCTTCTTCTTGAAAGCCAGAGACTTCCTTACCCTGCACCCAGCCATGACTTGAGGTCGTAATAAAATAAACTCCTAGCCATACCAATATAGCTCCAGGCTCTGCCTCCTCACACCTACTGCAAAAAATTATTTCTGTCCTGGCAGGCACTAGGACATTATCTACTCCTTACTTTATATCTTGTTCTGCCTTCCAGCACTTCTCTCTGCAAAGGCAGTGTCTTCTGGTCCAACCTACCCAAAGAGTTTGTGAGTGATCAAAAAAGACAAATGCTCTCACAGACTTTCTGCAAGTGTTGGGGAACGTATATGACTCCTTCCTAAAGCTGCAGCATGCTGAAGCTCAAAGTAAGAGTAATAGTATGGCTTGCTGCCACATACTGTCCCATTTCACAACTGGTTTAATGTCTTCTGGCATTTCTTTAGCTCTTGGCTAACAACAAGGATATCTGTTAGTGGATCAAAATAACTGATGTTATGCTGTAGTAGATATTTTAGACCATTTTCATGCAAAAGAGCGTTCAGCAGAGAATCTGTCATGAATCTCACACACAGAATCATAGAATATCCTGAGTTGTCGGATAATGCTTCTTGAGCTCTGGCCGACTTGGTGCCATGACCATTTCCATGGGGATCCTGTTCCATTGCCCAGCCATCCTCTGGGCAAAGAACCTTTTCCTAAAATCCAATCTACATCTCCCCTGACAAAGCTTCATGCCATTCCCTTAGGTCCTCTTCTCAGTCATCAGAAAGAGGAGATCAGTTCCTGCCCCTCTACTTTCCCCCATGAAGAAGTTGTAGACTGTGATGAGGTCTCCCCTCAGCCTCCTCTTTGATGCCCATATTTTAGTCAATAGAACCCAGAATCTGAACCATAAAGATGCATAACAAACATTTAGACATTCACTTTACTGTACTGTGTTTAAAAAAAAAAAGTAATTAAGAAGTTAAAATGCACAACAGATGAAATTTATTTTTGATACACAATGAACATCTGGTCTGCAGAATTAGCAAGATAAGCAATATGGACAATAAAAAGCAATCTGGATAATTATCCTTCAAAAGTAAAAAAGGCAGAAATTTCCCTACAGCTTGATTACAGTTTCAAGAATTTTAGCCCCAATACAGGGTTTGAAATTAAAACTGCCTGATAGCCAACATGGAAAACTACTAATACTACTGAATCACGGATGTGGTGTTCATAGAATCATTAAGGTTGGAAAAGACCTCAAAGATTATTTAGTCCAACCTTTGAGTGAACACCCCCATGCCACCTTCACCTTGGAACTGCAGTGTCTAGTAATATCCTTTCCTCAGCATAATTCTCTCATTCTCATTTCACCCATTCCTTGAGTAGTATGCAAAATGTTCGCAGATCAAACAGCAAATTCACTCAAACCTGAGTGTACAAGTAACGCAGTGTTTCAGTAGCTTTGCATATCACTGTAGCACAGTACAAACATTTGTTTCTCTTGATAATATGTACATCAAGGTGTTTTTTCTGGCAAATAAACCTCCAGGACTTTAGTTATTTCTTTTATTGTACATACCACAACTCTAGTACATTCACAATTACCTCTTTTGAAGTTGTTTATTAGTTGTTTATGGTTATTCCTTATATGTAAACTGTATTAGACTGCTTAAATGATACCTTGGTAACTGTTTGTAATGATTTTATTCATATATATATTTATATGCATATACATATATATATCTATCTCACTTCATTTCTTCTCTGTTGTGCTACTTAAATAGCAATGGTATTCAGCATAACAGGGGTTTTAGGCAGTAGGTGTGTGTCTACTATTCAAACAGGAGATTACACTTTTGGGATTTAATGTGCAAGACTGGGAACAAGCCCCATGCAATGGTGTCAACTCTTGGTATTAACCCATTCCACGGCCTTTGGTCCTTACTATGCTATGGCATGATTCCCTTATTTGTGTAATGTGGTGTAGTATCTCCTGCTTTGCAAAAGTGTACAGCACTTATTAATTAAAATCTCTTTAAACACTTCATGAACCCCAAAAGAAAGACTAGGCACACAGTTGGGAAGGCTTTGCCATGCAGAAATGAGGGCTGCAAAGAAGTCTTTACAATTCTTTTTTTCACAACCAGGCACAGATTCAGGCCAATTTCTGAGCTGCTGGCAGATAGATGGGGCTGACACAGTAGTCAGGAAATAATGGGACACATCGGGTCATGCTGGTGGGTGTCACTCCACACTGGTAGCATGAGAGTGCTCTAGGCCAGAAGACTCCTATTGACCTGAGTTCTGTAGAATGAATGGATCTCCAATAGGTATATTCAGATGACTAAAACCCTTAAAATTAATCCCCAAATAATAATGGGGGCTATATGAGAAACAAAGTTTGTAGCTACTTGGGTAAGGTTTTTAAAATTACTTAGGCAGAGAAACAAAGTATTAAAAACTGTCAAAAACCTCTATAGTTGTCCTGAAGATCTAGTACTGGTTTAGACCATTCTCAAAAAATTACAGATTGGACATCTAAGTCAAGACATGACACAGTGAAAAGACTACAGATCTCAGCAACCCAGGCACCAGCCATCATAAATTGTGGTCTTGGTCTCAGAATGTGATAAATTGAGCGACTCAAT
>VXAU01005684.1:0-22246 GCA_013399695.1 Formicarius rufipectus
ATCAATGGACTGAACATTTTCAGTCTAGCCATGATGGGATGATGATATTGATGGTAGTCTTGTATACTGAATTTCTGAATTCTTTTAAAGCAAAAAATCTACTGAAATTAAGAAATACAAAACTTCTCTTTCAATTCCTTGAGATAGCAAAAAGATTTTCCTTTATTATCTGCTTCTCACAAACATTTATTCATAAAAGTTCATACTCTTTAACAAGCAAGCCTTGTTAACTTTTGAGATTATATTGTAACTGTTCATCATATTTAGCAGGTTTTATTTTGATGACTTAAATATTTTGTTTCAGCAAAAACAGGAAGGTTTTGTTAAAATTTTCTGATAAATCAGTAAGAAAGAAGGCAAAATACTAGAGATACATTATGGTCTTTATCGCATTTTTACATAATTAAAATCTTCACAATGGAATTTACACACTTCAGTTGTATTTCATATATACCTACATAACTGTCGAGGTTTCTTGTTTCCAACTCTAATGGTTTAATTTATAAAAGATGTTCAAATATTCTAAAATACTCAAATTCTTGTAAGATTTATGCAACAGTACTTCTGTCACTTCCATACTGACATAAACTGTCAGCCTATTTGCAAATTAGCTAGATAAAAATGAATTGTAATCTTCCAGACAATGTTTAAGATTTTTATGCTCCCCACTGGCTCTCTGACTGGTGTACCCACCATGAGGTATAAAGGAGAAGCATTTCAGAAAGACAGTTCATAATCACAAAGAAGTGAAAATTATGGTTATTTACCATAGCATGTTTACTAAAGTCAGATATGTTATTTTTGTGGAGTCTCAGAGGAAACAAAATTAACCGATGAATGAGTGTTCCTTTTCTACCTTTACATTTGCAATCAGTTTTTCAGAGAAGAGTTTTATCATTTTTTAAGAAGACCTTGACATACTTCACTCCCAGATGTCAACATCTGATTATGTTTTTCTCTTGGATTGCTGTACAGTCTGCTGCCCTCTAACATATATTTTTGCCAGTATTTATTTTTTAATTTATTAATATGTGCCAAGTATTCTATATATTGTACTATTCATAATGAAGAGTGTGTTTAAAAAAGGCATAACCAGCTTGTCAGATCTCCTTGGACCTTCTGAAACATAGAGCAAGACAATACATACTAAGTATACCTGTTGTACCACAATTAACACAAATCCTCATTTATATCATCAACTCACAGCTCTATATTGAAGACTGCAATAATATTTTAGTTTTTAATTTTTAAAAAAATCTTTGGCACAAAAATTACTCTAAATCTGGCTACAGTCTACAATTTTCAGAAGTTTCATTTTCAGAATTACTTCAGTAACTTTAGCTGTAGACATTAGTTGTCCTAGACAGTTACCAAAGTTACCCACCCATCCAGGATATGAATAATGCTGAGAACACTAATTGTTACACAGGCTTTCGAAAAGCTGAGCTTATTTCACCCACAGTCTTCCCACAACCAAAAAGCCACTCAACATGATGGCTGAACCTCAACTTTCACAACTGGAACTGGATTGACTGTAGAAGGCAAATTAATAATTCATGGTGCAAATAAACTCCTCCTTCACCCTTAGATTAAAATGATTATTTAGATATTGAGTCCCCAGATTTGTAGCATCAGAGGGATTATAGCTAATGGTGTGAGTCTCTAGTATTTTGGCTCTCCCATTTACTGTCTGGATAAGCCTTTATTATTGATGATGCTATACTCCTTTAAAAATTTATTTTGCAATGTTTAGCCAAGATAATTTTGATTTAAAAAATAGTATACTGAAAGTAAAACCTAGCTATCCAGGTGCATTACAATGCTTATTCTTCCTAACTTGCTAGAAGGGGTTGATAAAGAACAGACTTTCATGCAGAATGTTTAATTTGCTCTTTGAAAAGAACCTACCATGAAAACACAATTTCAGAGCACCATGTCTCCTGAAAAGGTATATGAGAGTGCTTATCTCCATATGAAGGGTAGGCTAATGGTAGTATCATACATAAGATGCACAGTCAGGAAGGAGTTGTGACAAATGGCCCCACATCCTCGAAAAATACTCTCAAGAAATGTTATATTACAAACTTACAAAGGACACAAAGCATACAGATGGGCAATTTGCAGTCCTGCCTTTATCTTTGAAAGGGGACAGAGCCACCATGAGCTAACTCCCAAGGAGAACTCATTCAGGCACACTGGTGGTGTATTTGTTGGTCTCTTATTATGCCTCCCTCTTTCTTGCATGTGATGTGTGCATTTCTGTTTCCTTCACAGAATCATCAATGTTGGAAGAGAACCTTCAAGATCACCAAGTTCCACTGTCAAACTACCACTATTATAACCACCTCTAAAGCATATCCCCAAATGCCACATCCAGATGTATCTTGAACACTTCCAGAGACAGTTATTTCACCAGCCTGGGCAACTTATTCCAGTGCCAACTACTCCTTCAATACTTTTTTTTTTCTAATATCTAATCTGAACCTCCAAAGACACAAGGCCATTTCCTCTCACCCTTTCACTTGAAAGATGTCAAAAGAGACCACCCCCCCGACACACACACACCTCATTACAATCTCTTTTCAGGTAGTTGTAGAGATAAATGGGGTTTCTGACTTTTGTAAACCCACAGTGGCTGGGCCTGATCCCCTGGCTGTCCTGCATGTGCTGTGCAATGGTACTCAGGATGATCTACTCCATGACCTAACTTGGTACTGAGGTCACGCTGACAGGCCCATAGCTCCCCAGATCATACTTCCAACCCTTCTTGTAGATGGGAGTCACATTTGCTAATTTCCAGTCAACTAGGAGTTTTCTGGTTAAGCAGGACTGCTGAAAAATGGTTGAAAGTGACTTGGCAAGCTCTTTCACCAGCTTCTTAATTGCACTCAGGTGCATCCTATGTGGACACAGAGTTGTGGGTGTCTAATAGACATACCTGGTCTCTAAACATTTCCTTCTGAATTATGGGGTTTTCACCCTGTCACTAACTTCCACCTCTGGCAGCTAAGTGTCTTGAGGACAACTGGTTTTGGTATATAAGACAGAGGCAATGAAGGCATTAATTACCTCAGTCTTCCGCATCTCCTGACATGATGATACCCTCCACACCCAGCCAAGGATGAAGAATTTTCTTAGCCCTCATTTTACTGCCAATATATTTATAGAAACTTTTTTTGCTGTTCTTAACTGCAGTAGCCAAATTAAGTTCCAGGTTGGCTTTGGCCCTTCTGATTTTCTCCCTGTGCAACCTCCTTGTAGTTCCCCCAACTTACCTGCCCCTCTTTCCAGAGGTAATATACTCTCTTTTTCCGACGAAGTTCCAGACTAACTTCTCTGTTTAACCAGGCCATTCTTTTTCCCACCAGCTTGTCTTGTCACACATGGCGACAGTCTGCTCCTGTATCTTTGAGATTTCCTTTTTAAAGCATGTCCATCCTTCCTGGACTCCCTTGCCCTTCAGGACTGACACAAGAGAGAGTCTGTCAAGCAATCTCCTAAGTAGGCCAATATCTCCTCACTGGAAGTCCAAGCTGGAAGTCCTGCTGGCAGCCCCCAAGCTTTGCCTAGAATTGAAAACTCAACCCTTTAACAATCAGTGCACTCAAGACAGCCTCCAAACACCATGCCCACATGGTGGGCAGCACCCACAAGCCTTTCCCTGTTCACAAACAACAGGTATAGCAGGGCACTTCCCCTGGTAGGATCACTTACCAGCTGTGTCAGGAACTTATTTTCCACACACCCCAGGAACCTCCTAGACTGCTTCCTCTCTGCTATGTTGTATTTCCAGCAGGCATTTGGCAAGTTGAAATCTCCCATGAGTGTGGGGCTGGCAACTGAAAAAAAAATTTCTGCCAGACTCTGGTAGAATGCACCATCTGCCTGTTCATCCTGGTTAGGTGGCCTGTAACAGACTCCTACCAGGACATCCATCCTGCTGATCTTCCCCCTAATCTTTGCCCAAAGCCACTCGACCTTGTCAGCATCATCACTGATATCAATACCATCAAAACAATTGCTAATGTACAGAGGCATCCCACTGCCTCTCCTACTTTATCTGCCTCTTCTAAAGAGCTTGTAGCCATCCATTGCAGCACTCCAGTCAGGAGAGTAATTCCATCACATTTCCATGACAGTAACTACATTATAGCTTTCCTATTGCACAATGGCTTCCAGCTCCTCCTGTTTATTGCCCATGCTGCTTGTGTTGGTGTAAATGATTTCACTGCCAACACATGCCTGCCACATCTAGGCTGATTTCTAGTATCCACTTTCTAGTATCTATAGAATATCACTATTCTACATACAGCTAGTATCTAACTGCATCCACTTTCCCCTTCAAACAAATTTAAAGCCCTCTCAATCAACCCCACGAACTCAGGAGCCTTTAACCCCTCTGAGACAGGTGCTATGTAAACTTCCCCAAGGCCAAAAAATGCCAAATTTCCACCTATGGCACCTGCCTCTAAGCCGTGTATTAACCAGGCTAGTTTTCCTGTTCCTTACAGTGTTTATCCGTAGTACTGAAAGATGTGAGAACACAACCTATGCACCTACTGCTTTGGCTAAATGCCTCAGTACCCTGAAGTCTCTTTTGATTACCTTATGACAATCCTTCAATCATATCACTACCAACCTGAACAACTAATAGATGGTAATAGTCAGAGGGCTGTACCAGATCAGTTTGTTTCCTAATATTGTGCCTTACCCTGGCCCCAGGGAAGCAGCAGAGTTCCCTGTGGGATGAGAACTGTTGGCATATTGGGCCCTCCGTTCCCCTCAGAGGGAGTTGCCTATGAAAACTGGACGTTTTTCCTTTGTAAAACTAGTTGTATTATGTGGGGTTGGCTGATTCACCCTAAGCAACCCTCTAGATGGACCCTCACCTACCTCAATGATCCTTCAGCTACTTATCCTTCTTGCAGGGACAAGGAAGGAGGGAATTGACTGAGTTTCATTCGGCCTTTCCAGGTACCACTGATGATCAAAAGCCCAGAGACGAACACTGTCCATAGTAACATGCAGATAAAACACCATAAAGTTTTGCAGTTTTAAATCTGACCTAAAACTACAGGAATGCTTAAACAACCATGCTCACAACAGAGATTGGTATGGCCTAAAATTCTCAAGGCCTGACTGAAAAAAAGGCAACTCAGTCATAGAATCATAGGATGGCTTGGGTTGGAAGGGACCTTAAAAATCATCCAATTACAACCCCCTGCCATGGGCAGAGGCACTGATTTCAAGATCCTGAGAGTATAGTCTGGAGATAAGTCCCAGGCATCTCTTATGCCATGTATAATAGCATTCTGTGCACAATGCAATAATGTCTTTGATTCAATGACCAATATTTGTCTGTGTCCTTAATAAAGGAAATAGATAGTAATAATACATAGTAATAATAAAGTTACAGAATGAACAAGGTAATTGTTTGTTGGAGTTCAAAACCACCTGACAACGAAGGAGTTAACAGAGATGTCGAGGAGACCTTGGGGGAGGCCTGAATAGACATCTCTTGACAGATAAAAGACCTGTAAACTCTGTCACCTCCCTGTCTCCAAGATGCTTGAAGCTACCTGGACTTTGGGGATACACCCTGAACCTAGATGAGGACTCCATTGTATTGCTAATATGTCTATTACCACGTATCTCTCCCTAGTTAATGGTGTGTTATCCCATAGTTGTAACATCTTCCCCCATGTTTAGCATAAGCCAAACCCTGGGATGAATATTCATTTACTGAGCATATATATGGTGTTATAGTTTCAATAAAGTTATTCCTGATTGACCCCCCACAATCTGGGATCGTGCCCGACTGCAACAATTGTTCATGTCTAAAAAGAGATCAAGTCCACATTTATTTTGCTGCCTTTGGTCCTAAAGAAGAGAACAAATGAGTCTTTCTCAGTTATTTATAGTATAATGGAAAAGTTATAATATTGCATGAGCTTTGATTAAGGATTTTATACTGCACATGGTGCTGACCTGCACTGTACAAAATATATGAACTTGACCAGCCTTTCAGCCTGGCATCTGGAGACCACGTGGATGACTATTAGGGATCTATATTGACCATGCAAATGGACTGAAACCTCAATGCCTACCTCTGATATGGTGAGTGTATATTTTTATCCTACTCTGCCCTTTCTGGGATTATCAAAGTGCATTTCAATAGAATTAACCTCACAGCTGAGTTTTAGTCAATTTACACTAAGTCAGACTGGTGAACTGTCTTAGATCCCTTGTCAAATTGCCTTGTGTCACATGACATCAGGCCAAATAATAGTCTGGATTTTTTTTCCGAGTGAAGAGAGAAGTAGAGGCTTGGGGAATAGGAAAGCTAGAGTTTGAGGAGATATACACTTTACTGCATAAAAACACATATCCCTATATATAATGTACCCTTTAATGTGTGAAGTAAAATTCATTTTGACCCGAGTCCTGTCTACGTTAGCCCATATCCTCACTGTTAACTTAGTCTTTAATGTCATTATTCATGTGACATTTATGCAATGTGATTATTAGCATGCAGCTATTTAGAAAGAATTAGGATAACTTGCTAGAATGTTCAGAGAAGCTGTCCGGTTACACTGGATGCTAGCTGGAATAATGTATTGTGTCAGTATTTGTGGACACATATAAAATACATACTCTATTAAAACAGATGCAAGTGATTGAAATTTAATGCTACTCAAGTATAACTAATTAAATAGCTTAATTAGCAAATAAGGCTTATATTGAAATGAGCAGTGTTTAATGAAATGGACAAAAATGCTGAATACCCTATTTACATTGCATTAGATAGGACAAGGCTTGAAAATAAGTTCCACTTTCCTACTGAAGTAGTTACAGAAACAAAAGGGTTTCTATTTTGTATTTTCTATAACCATATTTTCTTTGTTAATTACTTGATACTCATACTGGCTGGACATGCAATGGATAGAAAAAGGCAGATTACCTTGACTGTAGCACAGATGAACACACTAGTGTTCACACCCTGTTTGAAAGGAGAGAATAGAGAAAAGTGGAGAGTCATCATTTGGTCTACCAGAGCAGTGATACTCTTTGTGGGTCAATAAAGGAGACATTTTGCTCCTGGAACTGAATTCAAGTTTGTCTTTCCTAATATTTGAGTGAAAACCTCTACTAGCTCAGATTTTGGACTTTGGAAAATTATTACAAGTGTAAACAGAGTGATTTGTCTCCATGTGCACAGTTGCCAGACTAGCAGCTCTACCTGATGAGGAAATGTGCCTCAACTTTGGTCCACCCATCCTCCCCATGCAATGGTATCTCTTTTAGACATAAAATTCCTAATAAAATAATACATCCTCTGTCTGCTAAAATCAGTATTAAGACACCTCTGGATTTCAAGGAAAATACCATTTGGCCCTAAACACTGGTGCTATTTTGTCTTTCAATTTTTGTGAAGGAGATTGGAAATGCCTGCATCACTTCAGGCCAGGGAGCTTTCCATTTAATTTTCCATAGCATCTGAACATTGCTGGTGTATTTAACATGCAAAGAGATTAGAAAAGTAATATTAAATTACAAAATAAGGTTCTAAACAAGGGCCTTTACTGGGAGATACTTCTCCAGAGAACGCGGGTCTCTACATACTTTCTGGAGGTGCAAGCCAATCAGTGGAAGCCTTTGGATCCCCAGGCAGAAAGTTTATGCCCACTAGAGGTCATAAAATATTGTCAAATAAAACCGTTGTCCTGAATGATACAGGCCTTAAGTCACAGTTCTCAATTCATGTTCTGCCTATAATTCCTGAGTCCAAATATTTTTGGTGCCCCAAGAACAGTCAAGGACTTCATGTTCACCCCAGGTAGACCGAAGAAGGTGCGTCAGTTTATGCCATTCCAAGGATGTGTTGTTTTCAGCAGTTTTTTGAAAAGTAAATACAAATAGAACAAATTCTGAGATAGTGTTTTATATAATTTTTTTTTTTTAATTAGTATTATCACAATCAGTGGCTGGACTCATATTCCAGGGATCCTGAAACAATTAACCTGAGAACCATATTTATTCACGCAACTGGGAGGATGTATTTAAATGTCATTCTTTTGCTGTGCAAATGAGATCTACAAAAGTATATGTAATAGATAAGACAAATATTTTTTTTTAAATATTGGCTAATCAGAATGATTTGTGTCAGGAATACAATTTGCAAGTTGCAAATAATATCCTGTTTACCAATTCATGCTAAAATTAACCCTAATTATGGAACATGTTTGCTTCATAAATGCTCTGGTTTAGATTGTTAAGAAATGCTTTGTGTAACCCTACTGTTTTTTATTTTGCAAATCAATTGCACAACTGCTTGGTCCCATAGAGAAGGGAAAGCTATGCCACACATTGTGACTAAACAGCATATGAATTAAACTCCATATAAGCAAATTTCTTTGTAAGTAATTTATATTGTATGGTAAACTTGTATCCAACTAGAACAGCAAATTAAAACATTAATCACATCTGTAAAATTTAAGGCCTTGTGCATACAGAAAAAATATTAGGGAAATACATTTTCCTGTATTGCTGAAATAAATATTCCACATATGGAAGCCAGTCTAATCCTTCTCATTATAGTGTGGATGAAGATGAACATTAAGCCCATATAACATTTCTTTCAGAATTAGTCGATAGCTCATTTTAGTAGGTAGCACATATTTCCAAACCTGAAATGCCCACATTCAATCAGATTTGCAGTCTCTTTCCCTTAGCTGTTGAAGCTTTTCATCACTGTTAGGTAACCACTGTGATTATTCCATATCACATACTGATGAGAAGACAGAACAAGCTCTCTCCCCAGCACTGAGCAGGTTGTAAGCTGTGGCAAACTAACTTGCTCTGAAATTATCAAGTGTTCCAGCACTCCTTAGCATTACTAACATAGGCAGCCTGCCAGCCTCCTCTCAAACATCCAAATCATCTTCCTCTCTTAACCACATTTTTATCCATCTGCTTCACAAAGCAGCCCACATGCTTTGACTTACTCTTGTATTTGAGTACAATGTGAGTTTACTTTTTGATCTAATCCTTTCTGTGCTATTTCATTAAACGTGCTACTCTTCGTGAATGGTTATCTAATTATCACTAGAGCAAGGAATTTAAACACAATAAATAACACTGGTTTTATCACCTTTTTACTTCACTGCTTAATACAATATACTATTTTTCTCAACCATGGCTGAAAACAGCTTGGACACTTCTCCCCATTTTGTAACTACATGGGGATCCAAAACATGAAATCATAAAACATAAAACAAGACCTTGCATACGAATGGGAGGTGTAGTATACACCCGATGTTCTCAGGAGGGAACCATCAAAGTGCATTTCCTCTGGACACTCCCACCTGCCTGTTCCACCTCACATAAAAGAAGGCAGAGCCCTGTGGGGGCTATAAGTAAGAGATAGCTAAGTTCAAATCCTTGGCAGTTCATTTCTGAAGGGGGAACTAGGTACCTGTCTGACAGAGATGGGGTCTCTACACTGATCCTATGACTTACTCATTTAGCAGTAAGAAGCTGTTGCAGACAGTTGTATCTATAATGCTGTTTTCCCTGAAGGCCAACCCACCCTTTGTTTTCCCTGCAAAAATATATCTTTATTTTAGTTAATTTGACTTCCAATCAACCTGTAAGTTTCACCAGTTGCTAGGATTGACAGCACATTCGTTCAATGACCTCTTCCACTGCCAGCGTGCTCTGAGCTTTATTCCTGTGTGCAATGGTCAGTCCATGGAGTTCTAGAAAAATCCAGTACATTATATGACTAACATGTCCTTGCTTGGCTGAGACCAGGAAAGATACATCCCATAGGTAACTTTTGGGGATATTATTCTAGCAAACAAACATTTCCAATTTATTTTGTCCTGTTGCTGTGTTAAAGTGTGTTCTTTAAAACAAATTTAAAATAACTTATGCTGCAATGATGATTGGTTATTAACTTTAGAGAGAGTCACAAGAGAAAATTCTTCTGCTCTCAAAAATGCAAAGTGATAACTCTGTATGCATTTATTTACACAGTTCTGCGTATTCATTTGTATTGCCATGTGTTATTTTAATAGTTGGATGTGCATACAGTATTACAAAAACATGAAAGAGTATAGATTTTTGAATTTGCCATTTTTTTTTCAAAAGACTGTTTTTAAAGTGGCATCTAAGGCAGATTTATAAAGCAGTATCAGGAGAGAGTTACCTAGTGGGACTGTCAAAAGCATGTTCAATTCCTGATTCCAATTAAAATTAACAGATATTAACTCCCTAATGACTACTGAAAATTTTGCTAGGTACCTCTCTCACCATCAGGAACTTAAAGACTTCTGAGACTCTTGCAAAGGCTGTTAATCATAAGGTTTGTTGTTTTTCTTGGTAGATTTGTTCATTTGTTTGTTTTTTGGTGGTTTAGTTTGGGGATTTTTTCCACAGAGTACAGTCCACTGTGCTCCTATCTGGGGTGGAATACCAAATTAGAGACCTGGAGTGCAGTCCTGAAATCAAAGATTACCAAGTATGAAACATTTAGCATGGACCATCTCCATCACACCATAAAGATCATAAACAATTTGTTCTGCTAACTCAGAACTAGCCCAGCTGGGACTAGACTGTTGATGTTTACCCCACAGCAGTGATACTGTAAATAGTTTCATGCCATAGGTGAAGAACCCAATGCTTGAATGCCATCTTTTCCCAACAGTGGCTTTAGGTATGATCTGCAGAGACAAGTGTTTCTGTCTGAGGAGCCTCTCATTGCCTTCAGTCCTGAACTGTTGCCCCAGTGAGATTCAGCTGCAGCCAAAAATTCCTACATGTATCTCAGTGCTACCAAGATTTGAAGAAGTCTGCTAGTATGGAAGAGCTGTATACTTTCCATGACTCTCAAGGACCAGGATTGGGTTTATTGTTTTGGCATGTTGTACCATATAAATACTGATAACTTTCTATTAAAAATCTGTGTTTAGTTAAAAAAAAAAAAAAGAAATTAATTACCGTTCTTCCTTTAATGTCATGCATTCCTACATCCACATACCCTGACACTGATAAGAGTGTACACACAGTGATGTTCACACAGATGGGATGGCTGCTGCTTCTTTAAATCCAGCAATAGTCTGTGAACCAAACTGAGAAGTGAAGGCAAACACCAACCATGTTATGATGAATCTGATTGACTAATCACTCATTTCAGTATTTTACCGTGGTTTTATTTTACTATCTGTACAGTTACTTGCTAATCACTGACATCAGAAAGAAGAAAGTGAAATCAGGTCCAGAGGAGGATATACCTCCCAAGGCACCAATTCAGAGGGATGTCTTGGAAGCTTTGGGAGATACTGCCATTGCGTGGTGTAATATGAGGTGGCCATCTTTCCAGCTAGCTATTTCCATCTCCCAAAGCTGTGATTGTCAGAGATTTGTACTCACCATTTTTATCCCCTCCTTTTTCAGCAAGAAATCACAGATATTTTGACTTACGTTCACATGTTCAGTGGTAAATATTTAAGTTTCTCTCATGAGCACTTCTGCATTTGCTCAATTTTACTGTCGTAGTAAGTCCACCAGTAATCCACTCACCCTGGTGTAATAATGCCTCTGAAACAGAGTTAGTGAAATGATCAGCCCATAGTGAAAGTCATCTTGAAAGCAGCAGCTTCTAATGCACCTCTATCAAATGTGTTTTCACTCTCTAGGTCTGGGACTGGCAGATTGTATAGCACATTTTGGGTCACGGTTATAATTCTATGAAATGTTCTTTAATCTCTGAGTTTTATCTACAAAATTTATACTCATATTTCATGTGGGTTTTATTTCAATATGACAATTCTTCACATTTAAGTCTAAGATGCTTTTGTATCTGGGTCTAATGTTGGCCTTTTAAAAACAAAATTCCAAATTAATGCAACACTGTAGTCCAGAGCACATTGACCAGTATTACCATTGCATAATGTAGGCTTCTGTCTGACTATATGGCTATAAGACATACGTAACTTTGTACAGGTAATTAGAAGAAAATATCACAATAAAATAAACTAATTGGAACAGAAATAAAGTAGAGCCCTGAGCTTCAAATATAAGACAGAGAACAGAGTCCCTTGTATTGAATTCAAATTATCATTTTTGATGAAGGAATGATTCCTTTTCTTTGAGGATCCATATGAATAACTGCTTTTACACCATAAAGTATTATACTCTAGACGGATGTTTACCTTCTCGGTGGATTCCCATGCCAAACTGTAAGCTAGAAATTTGACTTAGAATGACATAATAAAACCCTAAAAGCATTCCTTCCTCCTGTCTCAAAAAAAGTGCATTTAATACAGACAATGCAGAGTTAAAAAAAATAATGTTTTTCTAAGTCTTAATTCGTTTGGACAATGCAGATTATTTGATACCATCAGTGAGGCTTCTCCTAATATGTACACATTGGTAGTGACTTTCTATGATACATGTGTAAACCACAAAAGAAAATCTCTTTTGTTTATGAACAGCAATGTGTCCTGCTTCACTGAATTTGTCATGCTACCCTCCCCAAATACATAAAATATTAAGATTTAAAGGAAGTTTACATGGTGTCAGAGCTGAGGTGATTATTCCTTTTGTATGGAGGGAGCATTCATTATTTTTTGATGATATAGACTTATTAACAAGAGGGATTAATAAAATCAGTAAGCTTAATGTACTTAAATTCCTTTGGTAAAATGCTCGTATTCATAAGCTGGATACACAACTTTGGAAACAATGCAGATGCAGTAGGCATGAATACTATTTATTTAAATGTCTGTATTAAGCACAACCTCTCTCTGCTAAAAATGGGGAAAAAAACAAACAAGTCATATTCATCAAAGTAATTGTGTAGGTACTTTCAGTACCAAAATGCCTAGAATGAAAGATTGAACTGCTAACGGCAGCAGTGACAGCCATGAATCATGGTAGGCTACTTCGGGGCCTTTACCACCATAAAACAAAAGATGTAGATGAAAAATGCTGCAATTAAGTGATTTGATTTCTGCCCCCTTTTTCCTACTGCATTCGTGCATGGCTGCACAGCAAAGATTGATGGGAAAAATTACTCTACGTGATCTCTGACAGAGCCTTGGAACAATTCTATAAGGGGGAAACATACAAATCAAACCAGCTTTCTTGTATTCAAACAAAATAATACATATAAAGCAAATACTTTACCCTATATCCAAAGCACCAACATTTGCATGCACACATAAATTTTTGAGAAATGCTCTGCTATCAAAACCAAACTCATGGATTTTCCAGCTAGTTGGGTAATACTGATATTTGTTTAAATAAATATTCAATCAGTACTACTGAGTGGCATCCTAAATACATTTGTGCAGTGAAAAGAACAAATTGCACATACAAATTTATGGAGGTAAAATGTTCTTATCTTTTATATCAATATGTTATTAATAAAATACTCTCAAAATAAGATAATAAGAAAATCTTCCTGCATATTAGACTCCACTATCATTACCATCATTTAAATGGACATTTTCAATGGGCGTTGGTAAGTGAGTTTAGAGAAAGCGTATAAAGGATTTATATCTCTGGTACTTGCGCAGAGGGAAAGCATTATAATATGGCTGACATATACTTTAAAATATGCTAAATGTGCAAAAGGCATTGGATAAAATAAACAAGCAATGTTAATGCAAACGGGAAGTGACTGGTTCTACCATAGCCTGTTCTACTGTTATTATGTGAGATTTATTTCCTGATGAGAGAGTAAAGACCACACAGATTCAGCCCACTGTAAAAAATGTGCAGATGATTTTGCTCAAATATACACAATGGGATCAACTCACCGAAAAAAAAGATGTGTAGAGATTTGACTGCATTATGCATAGTAAAGCAGACCCTGAACAGACCGACTAGGGCATTGATAATTAAAGTTAGGTCTTTTTGCCAAAAAACTAATGCTACGTTATGCTCAAAAGAAATCCTGCTGCAGTCTCCTTTCCAATGTCAGATAATATTTTTCATTTTTTTAATGTATTTTTTGTTTTATACTGAACACTTCTTTTTTCCCAGAGTTTTGGCTTATCCGCAGTGCATAAGATCATATATTTTGTTTCTGCATGTAGCTGACTTATTC
Organism: Formicarius rufipectus; assembly: GCA_013399695.1. Classification (NCBI taxonomy): domain Eukaryota; kingdom Metazoa; phylum Chordata; class Aves; order Passeriformes; family Formicariidae; genus Formicarius; species Formicarius rufipectus. Next base: position 14,117 of record VXAU01005684.1, read on the forward strand.
ATCTTTAGATTTTTTTCTTTTTCTGATAAGCAGGTACAAGCCTCATGAGGTTGAGACTTCATATACATAAGCCTCTCCACCCTCAGCAGCTTTCTGCCTGATTTATGGGGGTCTACAAACCATCCTCCATGACTAGAGAAGCAACTTTTTCATTTTCAAAGTTAATCCAGTTCTAGGATGAATTAACTGCTGCATAACACCTCAACAGCTAGATTGTGGTTTTATCCAGCTAGCTAGCATTCCCTATAACTTCTTACCCTGTAAAATAAACATTAGGAGCTTTGCCCTCCTGATTGCTTTCTATTGATCACTTTTATAACCCAGGACATCTTATCTTCTTTAAGCATTTTATAGTATCATTAGCTGTAAAAGCAGAGTGAGTTTCTTCTGGCAGCCTATTTTTGTATAAGATCTTAGCATATCCAGAAAAACAGCTGATAGCAGTATTGTGTTGACTTACACAGCAAGTATGGTTCATTAGGTCTGCCCTGGCAATAATGGATGTGAAAATAGCCTTTTGGGTTAACAGGCAGAACTGGGGTCTTGGAAGACCTTTGAGAAAAGGCTATGTGCATTTGGATGAGAGGGTTATATTCAAAGAGGTACCTGTTAGCTCTGATTCTTTGAGACAGTATTCAAACCAAAACATAGTAATCTCTTCCTTAGAGGCAAACTCTTGAAGGTAAGAACCCAGGTTTATTATAAAAGATGCTGAGAGTCAATATTGTTCTTTAGACTTTACTGCTTTATGAATATCAAATAACTCGTACTTAACATAATATTTGTGATTAAGCATAAGGTATTCTACTATTTTCATTTAGTGAGCTATTTTCATTTAGTAGTTTGGAAAAGCAGGAAGAGTGGCTGGCTTAAGTTTGTGACTGCAGTTTTCTCTGCTCATGGAGCAGAAGGCAGCATGTAGCAGCCCCCATTGTCCAATTGTCCCACCCAAAACACAAACAATAGTGAGGGATAAGAAAGGGAAAAATTAACGGTGCAATTGTGTTTACTCCTCAATATTTCAAAAAACAGAAACATTGTGGTCTACACAGCAATCCAAGAAAATCTGCAAGGGTCAATCCAGCATCATCCACCTTAGTGCATTCCTCTCTGGAAAGGAGACATGAGACTGAGTAGGCTGGGAGGCATTCCTCTGGAATCAGAGTTTTTGGCAATCAGGGAATTCAGTGACTGTTATATTACTACAACCATAATTTTTAAGACTAATGGCTTTGTTTCAGTAAGCAAAAGGTTCATCAACTGCCACTGCACTGGTTGCAGAGACCATTCCAGGGAGCAAAAGAATTTGAGAGGAATGCACACTGTGTTAGATTGTGTGAAGAGACATGACACGCCAGAAGTACAGGCCACCAAAGCTGCATTGTTACTGGATGAAGGACAGAAAGTGGCTCCGAAATGAGAAGAAGAAGGGGAAGGTGAAAGGAGGAGGAGGTACACTTCTCCAAGGCCTGTGCAAGCCAGAAGAGCTGCTGTGGGAGCAGGGCTCAGAGCCTGCCAGCAGTTTTCCTCACAGCCACCAGGGCGTCCAGGGCTCTAAAATTGTATTTAACTTTTTATTTACAGTTTGTGGCTTTGCTTTTAATCTTGTAACATGAAGTCCATATGTTTTTCAGTTGAATGCATTTGAATTTAAGAAGAAATGATGTATTAAAGGAGAAACAGGAACATCAGTGTGAAGGTGACATATCTAGAGTATTCAGCCTCTTCAGAGGGATTTGAAAAGAGCAGTGTGATAAGGACCCACGTCCCTAAATATTTAGAGTTGAAAAGCATCTCCTTTCAACCGCAAGTGACTGTTCTGGCCCCATGCTGGCTTGTGGGAATGTATTTCCTCCTGCACACACAGGTTAGGGACCTTCTTGTAAAGAGCAGTAGGAGGAGGGAGCATGTCAACAGATCCCAAAGGATTATAATGGGTTTTCCAAGCACAGTTATTTGTCCAATCTCTTAAACATTTTCATTAAACCCATTTCATAAGTTGTGTAGTTTCATGTGATCTTGAAGTCCTATTTATTTCACTGTTTGTCAGTGTCCCGTGATGCATCTCATATTCCTTATCTTATATTTTATTTCTTACTTGAGCCTCGCACAGCATAAAGTTGAGAGCTTTCACGTGTTATTATACAAATGATATAAACAAGAATAAGAGTTCAGATTGTTCTTATTCTATCCATCAGTCAAGCAACTAGTAGTTTTGCAGACAGATGTAGGTGAGTAAACTTCACTTAGAATGAGTAAAAGATTAAGAAACTTTAGGTATTTTACCTGTAGGTTTTTGCAAGAGCAAAAGCTCCCATTATATATAATATTATATTATAGAAAAGTTGTCATTATACAGTAAACTACTAAATTCATTTGACAGAACTACAGCATTTGAAGTTCTCCCAGACTCTGTCTGTCATCTGGAATATATTGTTATCTGGTTTTATTACAATCTGTGTGTGTGCAATGACATACCTTGTTTTGAAAATGAAAACAAAATAAAAAGTAAAAACTAAACAGAAAATAAAAGAAAGACTCATTTACCAAGTGTGACTTTATCACAAATGCATTAATATATGTACCTGAGGTTGATCCCTTATCAACAGAGTAAGACCTTAAAAGGTCTCATCACAAGAAAAAAGTAAATACCTGGAAGGCTCACCTTCAAGCAGACTTTTGCCTTATGCGTTCTAGTACTTTGGGAACAATATATAGTGATTGAGACCCACACAAATGATACATATCTCTTTACTGATATATTGTGAATTTAATGGGAAACTACCAGGATCAAAAGTGAGTTATGTTCACCAGGGCAGATATAAAAAAAAAAAAAAGATACGCCTGGATCAGGACTTAATCCCAATCTAATGTATCACATAAGAAATGGCAATTCTAGTTACATTATCTCTCCTATAACACTGCAGCAGGCTGGAGGAAAATGTGAAACAGCACGGCAGGAAAGCAGATAGACCATTAAATAAATATCCTATAACTATTTAATTAACCATTTAATTAAGCCTTTCTGCTTTACCTTTTGATTTATCCATGGTTCCATGGGAACAAAGCAATAGTGATGTCACTCTGATAAGATCACCAGATATCCCAGTAAAGGCACTGTAGAAATTACAGCTTTTCTTTCCTTGTTTTAATGAACTATGCCTTCAAATAACTTTTATATTTTATTATTTTTCTGACATAATTTCCTTGGGAATCCATTGATATATTTATTAGATTTTTTTTTTTTCACTCTTAAATAGACAAGTGTGTTTTGGATGTTGGGAGTCTTGCTAGTGGAAGAAGTTTGAGCTACTGCAATAAGCAAAACGTTGGCCACTAAAGCATGCAGATAAACCCAGCCTACCACATGGTACATGGTTATAGGCACTGACTCATCGCTGCTCAAAATGTTTTCATGCATGGGTTTTCTGGGAAAGTGAGAAGGAATCACACCCTCTCTCATTAAATAAATGAAGACCTAAAGACACACTGTAGCTATGGAGTTACATTTGAAATAGTGTAATCTACTATGCAAGCAGTTCAGTGCACAACATGCTATTTTGAGCAGTCTCTCTGGGGAAAACAATACCCCCTGCGTCTTATAATTAAAAAGCTATTTAACAGTATAAAAATACAAATATTCCCAAATCAAGTTTCAGCCAAATATCATGTACAATTCTCTCCCATCAGCCTAATTCAAAACATGGGTATCAGGGACTGCAACAGTCTTGTGTTTACACCACACAGCACTACAGAGAGATGATCACGTAGCTTTTGTTTTGGTCTCAATTCATTTTTTCAAGAAGCATAATTAAAAACTGCATTAATGCCACCAATTATGGCCTCCAAGGGACCAGAAACCCCATGTTACTATGTGATGGAACACAACTGAGCTGCAGACATCCATTTGCCATTATAATACTCATTAATCCTGCCAAATACAACTCATTATGAGACTTCAAGAAAATCATCTCATAGGCAAACACAGCACAGAATCTATCTGTCACTGCATTCCTCACAGCACAAGTTGCAGGGGTGGAAATTGTTCAATGTAACTAATTTATGAAGCCGCAAACTAACCATTCATTTCTGACACAAACTAGGAGGTGTCTGAAAATGTACAAGGACTACTTTACTGCTGCAACATCCCTGTAATTGTGACTTCTTCAAAGGTGAATATGTTTGATAGAAGACGAAGAAAGCCCTGTGAAAATGGAAAGAATCACCTTGCTCAAAGTTTGCTCAAATCAGTGTTACTTAATTAAAGGCCATCTTTCTCTAAAAGACATGCTGGAATTTCTATTTGAACTACTGGATTCAGTGCCAAAATCATTTGGTATTCAGATTTTCCTGAGTGGTAAAATACTGTCCAAATTGCAAGGATGTGTTCAGATTTTCAAGCTGTCCACTTGATAGGATTCAAGAAAAAGTTGAGGTATTCAAAAGAAGAGGTTGCTTGAGGAAGATGAGTGCATACTGAAATCACTGTGGATGGGTCAAGAGTTCCTTGCAGCATAGCAGCTGCCTTCAGCTGTGTTGTAGAAACTTTTATTCAATTCATTTTTGTATTTTTTTTCCTGATGCAAACTGAAGGGACTCTTTGATTTCTAATACTGCGATTTTATGCTGTGAGACTGCTATATTTTTTTACTTTTTAAGAAAATTTCAGAGCAGAAAAGTTCTGAGCTGAAAAGAAAAAAAAAAAACAATAACAGAAAGAAAAGCTATATGTTATATATACTCACACAATTAAATGAGTTCCTTGGGGAATCTAATATATCCTTGCTCTTTGATGTCTGAAGTCAGGATTAGTGAAATCCAGACTCTAGAAAATTTAAAGATAGTATAGTCCTTCTTTTTTTTTTTTTTTAAATAGCTCTTTGAGGTCAAATTTAAAACTCATGCAGACAAAGGAGAATCTTAAAGGAAGTCTCACGAAATTCAGCATGCTAAGCATCTCTGAGGTTAACATGAATTTTGAATGATACCTCACTCCCTTTAAAAGTGAGAGATCATTGCAGCAATGTGCTTTCAATTCTAAACAAAGTTAGGATAATAAGAAGAGTAATTCTGCAGAGTACATCTGGCAATGCAGCCACCTGTGTTACAATAAAAAGCTATAAACCTCTCTAGGTGCTTGTTCTGCCTCAGAATGTTTGACTGTTACAAATGCAATCTCTCCAGGGCAGGGACTTCACCTTGTTCAACAAATTCAGCCACTGTTCAGTGGTGCATAGGTATATGGTGCTATGCAAAGAAGTCAAGGCAACTGATGGGGATATAGTTCTCAGTATTTTGCATTTCTTTTCTTATCCAGATTTTTATTCCTGTTGTTTATTCATTCTGAGCACCCAGAATCTTCCAGCCTAGCACACAGGGGCTGGATTTGAGCAAATAACTTTCTTTTATATAAATATGCAGATACAGATATATGCTTACATGTGTATATTAGTCATTCACCATCCCAAATGAGGGTAGACATACTTTTGGTATGCAAGACCAACCATTTATTTTTCAGCCAACCATGTATTTATAGATCCCTTCTCTCTCAGGTCTCTACCTCATTTCTTAGCTGCATCCTAGCTTCAGGACTTTGTTCAGTGGCCCAGGCAGCTAATGATTTCCTCTGTGTGCCCTGTTGGTGCCCCATCTACATAAAAGAAAGTATTTGGCACAGCAAGATCCTCACTTTCAACTTATTTGAACCCTTGCTGCTCAAACTGTTACCTGAGAATAAACTGCTCTGTAATCCCTTCAGATATATTTGAGGAGTTTGGTAGCAGTAGTCAACAGAAGTTTGAAAACCTTTTAGCAAGTAATGGCTCCTTTTGAGCCTTGGAATATAGATTTTATAACTAAAGCTTACAAATGCCTGATTTCAGAAGTGTTGAATCCTCTTACTTCAGTGAAATAAGTAGAGCTGTAGCTTATAGAACCTATAAAGTCTTTTGCTCATGATATACTTTGAAAAGCAAAGTAATAGAAATATAGATCTGCCCATCTAAATGAATGAAACATATATACTGGTGTTGTAGTAACGGGTGCCAGATATTGATCAGTGTGAATATAATGAATTGTATGATCTATAAGACCATAATCCAGCTATTAATCGGCCTTTTAGGTCATAATCACATACACTTCTAAAAGCTAAACTAATCAAACAGTAAGAGTCATCCAATTCAAGTTAAATTATTGAAATTACATACACATTAATGCCCTGCAATTACCAAATGAAGAATAATACTCAGTGTTTTAAATATGCTGCACGAAGCTGAAAGTACAGGGGAGAGAACATCACTTATGTCCCTGCCCAGCTCACAGTGATGTGGATCAGGACACATTAGAATGGAAGGTTTCAAGATCTGTTCCCATCCGTTATTCTCACATCAGTGCTGACATTTGAAATAAACATCAACACCAAGCCACAATGTTTCCTTTATGCTGCTCTATCTGAATTACATTTCTTTCTTGTCTTGTGGGCTGCCTGACACAGCAAAGTTGGTAATTGATGGGGCTATCAACCACTGGAAATGTTGAAGCCTACTTGTGGTATGTCCTTCTGTACTAATTACCAGTAATATATAGAAAAAAAATATAGATTTCCTGGCAACTCGATGTGGTTATTAAAGAGAAGCGCAATTGCAAACCAGGATGTTATGAAAAACAGACATACAAAACCCCTTCCCTGTCCTTTGAATCCATTGGAAATGCATTTGATAATACAATAGGCTTTGATTTTTAATCAGTCCTCAAGTTTTTGTGACTATTTTACATCAAAATTTCACATATACTTGGCACCCATTCAGCTGTATCATGTTCAGACATGTGAAAATCTCCAAATTCATGGCAAAATTGTAGCACAAGCCCCATTTACTCTTACGTGTTTCGTTTTTGGTTTGGTTTGGTTTTGTTTGGTTTTTTTTTTATAATTTATTTTTTTGCTGCAGCTTCACACTACTGTGTTGGTTTTATAAAGTAACAGTCCATCAAAGTACACAGTCACAAAGAAAGGCTGAAATCTTGACACTGTAGTTCGTTCAAAAGGACTTCTCAGGGGGAAAAAAAAAGTGAGTTAAAAGTGAGTATCTATGCATGCTGCAACTTAAATGGTTAAAATGAAAACAAATTGCAATGAAAATTTCTCATGCACGCATTCTTCCTTTGCTTTGCTTTTTGCTTTGTATGAAAAAACAGACCAATAAGTCCATTTATTATCAACTTTGGTGGCTGGTTTTCATGAACTATTACATTTTTTTAGCCAGTCATCCTGAAGGGTAATATACAAAATAAAAAGAAAAATAACATCCTTATCTCTCAGATTTCTTGTTTTCTTTATCTTAAATTGAGATCTGAGTCTCAATTAAAAAAACTATATAGTGACATTGAAATATTCATTTTTTCAATGAATTGGAGGAAATTAATTGAAGTACTCTTTGAAAAACTGTATGTGTGAATGTATTTGGAGATTTTCTTTGGCACACTCGGCTTTCAGAGGACTTATCTTCACCATCTTTCTCAGTAATGACCTAACTTCTCTATTAAAATGGTTCAAGCTCCTACTCACAGATTCATTGTTCTCAACTGTTACAGTGAATGAGGCAGTTTTAAAAAACAAACAGAAAAGATTTTAAAACAGTAGAGAAAGACCTTCTTCTTTAATTGTGTACAGGATGACATTTTCCTTGCTGTCTATAGTGCCATTGCATTTTTATAATGGATACTTCCATACTTTGATTAGAATACTAAGCGCGATTTCATTTCAATGTTCTGAGCTTGTCAAGTTCACATAAAATAAAATATAAAAACAACCATCCTTGTATTAGCAAGCAAACTACCCTTCAGTGAGTACTACTATCCCCCGAGCTACAGAACTGGTTAGCACCAGCCTCCCCTGAGTTTACAGCAAATTACAGAAAGCAGGGCTCGCATAAAATTAAATCATAAATTATCTGACTGCTATCTTGCTGCCTTCTGATATAGACTTTCTACACATTTTAAGTGGAACTGACATGAACAGAGCTCACTTACTTGCAGCTGCCAGCTGAAGGTGCAAATATAGAGGTCACCTCCCAGCACCCTTTGTTGCTGTCACCTTTGAACTGTTCCTAAATTACTAGGTGCTTAAAAAAA
>VXAU01005684.1:22508-35972 GCA_013399695.1 Formicarius rufipectus
CCAACAAAAAAAAAAAAAAAAAAAAAAAAAAAAAAATATTAGGTGACCCTATCTCTATCGGTTTTCTCACCGTATGAAATAAAATTTCCATGTGGCACTTGTATCTGATGCACAGCATGGTGATTTATCAAAGATGCAAAGAGCATGCAGAAACAATCTTTATTACATCCATTTCCTGCTTGTCAGCTGAGATCATGTTGGCTGTTCATTAAAGAACCCATGCAGGTGAGAGGAATATATCTCGATACCTTGATAGATTGTCCGCTTCCCCACTGTGACAGCCGCTGGATGGATTGAGCAGCGGGGAAAATGAAGAAAAGCGCTGACTCGAAAGCTCTGCTGTCAGATATATTTTTACATAGGCAACCATGTCATTTCAGCTAAACAAACATCACCTCAGTATAATGTATTAGATATAAAGTCCTACCCCCCACTTCCTCTGAAAACAATTATGGGGATTATGTTCGATGATAATGTAAAAATGTAATAAAGAATTAAAACTGAAGAGCACAGTGTTACAGTTTTGTTTCTATTTTTGAATCCATTGTGATTACAAATAAAGTAACCAACCAATAAGACAGAACCTTCCAGCGAACTTGTAAGGGAAAGCACACAAAATAATTAAAAAGGAACAAAATTAAGCCTTTTTATACTGGTGTTCAGGGTAGTAATCAGTATTATTGGTGTCATACTTAATAAAAATCACAGATGTGCTTTGCGATTTATTGAATTCTTTCTTTGTCTCACATCTCACCTTTGCACCGTCACTTCAAATACCAATCAGGTTGTAATTTGGGAAACAATATTCTGCAGCAACAGTGTGTTTGCTGAAGAATAAGGTGCATAAACACAAAACTGCAATTAAAGGTAGTTGTTTTTTTACTAGATTATTTAGCAACAGAGTTTTTTTTTCAGTGTCCTCTCAGTAAACATTGAGAAGTTAAACTAGAACAAGCTTCACAGATTTTTCTTCCTTATGATATGTTTTGTCAGACTTTTGAGACTGGAATGTTATGGTTTTCTGTTGGCAACATCTCATGGCTACAAGGAGCCCAATTCTGAAAGGAAGAAGCCCTTGCCATGGCACACCAGCACAATCAGCACTCAGTCTCTGGTAGAATAAAAACATACAATTGCTAATACAAACCACAGTTGACTGCATCAAAGGGTTTAATAATCTAGATAATATACAATGACAGGTGAAGGTTATTAGCTGACATCTCATCAAGGGCCTGCGCCCAACATTTTGAACAGGAAACAGCAGAATTTTAATGTACAGATGTACATTTTGCCTTTAAAAATAAAACATAGAAAGGTGGAACACTCTAAGCAAGACACAACGATGCAACTGAACACCAAAGTGATTCTTCTGTGTAACATTGTAGAGTACTTCTAGCTCAGGATGTGTTTACTATCTACCTATGCAACTCAGTGATTAAAATACCACTGCTGACCAGAAGCATGGTTTCGGACTAGTTGGTGCTTTTGTTGTATCATCTAGAAGCATCCAGCGTATGGTCCAGAAAGGATCATTTTTCCAGTCTTTAATGCAAAACCTTTCCATAGATTTGGGCTAACTGAAAGAAGCAGAAGTCTCTTGATACAGAACAGAAAGAGCACAGAAAAAAAACTCCAGTAAATTCCCTGTTTTCCTACAGGCATGTCTTGGCCCTTTTGTGTGAGATGTGGTAAACAGATTTTGATTTTTAACCAGAGGTGTTACTGTGATTATCTAGGCAGATATAGATGGGACTTTTTTTCCTTTTTAAGATTGCAGAGCTATATGTTTACCATCGCTAGACATTTCTAAAAATCTTCCATCTACCCAAAGACCTGCCTAATGCTGATTATTGCAAAGGTCGTTTAGCATCAACTGAATAAGGCAGGAGACATCATTGCATAGTATCAGAAGACACTGACTCTAACTTAGGACATAAATTCTCTCTGTCATTAAAATAATATAAACTATGGATGGCCTGAACTCAACAATCTGCAAATATGATGGGAAAACAGGTGTCAGGCAGAAAGGGAATATTCAGCTCTTTTTTCTTGGGTTTATCAAGAGTCATCATTGCCACTGGATGAAGAAGAATTGATAAGCTCTAGAGATCTCAAATCTGGTCCTTGCTTTACAGGTGGGCTTGTATCTCTAGTTGAGCAAGTCACCTCTTCAATGCCTTTCTGTATTTAATACATGTCATAAGAATTACTCCTTTCACAAAACACTGTATGAACAGTGTTATGCAAGATCTGTTATTATCACTATTTAAAATATTTGTTCCAAAAGTACCGCAGTAATATTTTAAACCATTTGACTAAAAAAGAGGAGAAAAGCTGAACTGAAACAGAATGTGTTCTGAGAAGAACACATCCTTTAGAGGATAAAAAGAACAGATTTGAATCTCAACAGGATGCTCCACAGGTTGTTCAAAACATTTCAGTCTTGAAGAAAGCTTTCATCTGCTTCTCACCCTTAGTTGTTCAAGGAGGTTTCCTTTGTTTTGAAGCACTCATCTATTGCTACAAGACATAGCCTTTGTGCTGAAAAGATTCTTCCACACTTGCAGATAGAATAATATTTAAAAGGCTCAAGTGATTGGCAGCTCTATGCTTTTTATATAAGCTAATCTCCTGACATCTCCAGATTTAGGTACAGTTTTCCCTGGCCTACATCTTTACACTGCTTGCAATATCCTCCTTGATGTAAGTGAATGCAAAGTGAAGATAATTCAACTTTCTGTTCAGGACAAGGGCAACATTTTAGTCATGTTCCTCTTCAGTCTGTTCTTCTGCCACAAAAACAAAATCGAAGGTCAAAGAATACATAGAAAGAATTCTGCTTTTTTTGACTTACCTCTTCAGACTTTCTGGAAGTCACCATATCTTCCTGAGATAGACATGCATAGGCACGGTGTGGGAAATGAGACAATGCAGGTCACCAAGGGTGCACAGTGGCAGATCAGAAAAAAATTAATCCTTATTGCACATCCTTTTGCCTTTCTGGAATTTCTCAATGAACTTCGCAAAGTTATTCAGCACTATATCACATAATTAAAATGCCTTTTCTCCCAAATTTTCCTCACAGTGCCAGATCTCAACCTAGAAATGTGCTCTTGCTCTTAAACTCTACTACTACATGACTCCTCAATCAACAGCTTTGTCTTTAGCAAATGTTCGTTGTATTTATCAATGAAGTAAAGCTAAATGCTGCAAAATACTGAAACAACTCTAGATCAAAATTTTGAGATACGTGCAGTCTTTGTACTGTGTTTTAATCTGAGTCAGTCTGATTGTATGTAGATTTTGTTGCAGTCTCACCTCTTGCTAATATAGATCACATATTTGCAATTGTATTGAAAATGACTAGTAAGTCATTACAAACTTCTTAAAGTAGCAAAATTCTGCTTGATTTAATGACTCTCACGCCCTCAAGATTCCTTTCTCCATGATACAAAGACAATATTCTTGTGAAGTATTGAGTTTCAGAAAACAGAACAGTGTAATACTTTATTATGTTATAGTTCTGTGATACTTTCACTGTACTATTGAACCAATAATATTCACCACCAGTATTCATTTTATATGAAAAACTGAAATGTCCCATGAGTAAGTTCTGAGACCTTTTATGTGGTTACTGTTGCTAAGGAAACCACATCCTTGATATCCATGTGTCCAACATGTCAGTCTCATTTTGCATCTAGCTATCCGTGAGGCAACACTGCAGCATGGAATAAAAAAAAATAAAAAAAATAAAAAAAAGCTGCAAACTGTTTCCTGTCAAAGTGTACTTGCATACCTGTTAGAATTAATTCTGGGTCCTTCTATGTGACATCTCTCTTGGTTTGAATAGACAATAGTTGCTCTCGATATACTAGAAAACAGTCTTTAAAGCTGCAATAATGGTTTCTCATCAAAGAGCAAACTATATTCTATGCTAATCATCATCAGGCAGGAAGTCAATCCTTTCTGAGGTTCCAGTGAGGAAGATCAAGTCCAAATAACCATTCTTGAAAATACATTTTGTACAAAATTCCACAGCACCAAAAATACAGTACTAGCACTAAAACAGAAACACATTGTTTTCTCTCACTTTAAATTTATAATGAATTTTAAATAGTATTTCTCTTTTTTTTTTTTAATTTACGAATTTACATACTTCCTTATATTTACTAAAGTTATAAAGCCCTATACTTAATATATCATAGAAACTTATTATATGAAATTCTAATGGTGTTGTTATCATGACAACCTAAATGCCTTGGAAGCGTAAGACCATTTATCTCAGTTTCTCAGATGGCCAAGATGCAGATTTTTGGGTGCCTTGTCCTGTGAAATTCAAAGAGCACTGGGTGACTTATAGGCATTTGAACCATCAAAAATCTCCCTGTTTTTTCAGATGTGCTGTGTCAAAGACAACAGAACTAGCTGTATATAAAAGCACAGTTAAGTGCTATGAAGGAATACAACATATCTGTGTCTGTCTATCCTGTCTCTATCCCTAGCACAACTCCATTCTGAAGACGTGTCATTATTTAAAAAATAAATTAAAAAGATTGTATGCAGAATATAAAAAGTTTTAGCCTGTATTACTTACTTTTAGTTATTACCCTATGATGTTGGCTCTTTAGGCTCAAATATTAAATGAGATGTGTTGTGCCACTTTTCAGTGGGATTGTTAGCATGGTTACATGCTTTAAATCCTCATTTAGGGTTATAGCACCATAGGAAAATTCAATGTGGAAGGGACCTCAGGAGGCTGCTATCCCAACCTTCAGCTCACAGCAGGGCCAACTCTGATGCCAAGCAAGGATGATAAGGCTGGCTGTGTCTCACCACATCATGAAAAACTCCAAGGATGGAGCTTGGAGATCGCTCTCCAGGCAGTCTATTTTATTACTTTACTGTCTTCATAGTGAAAATGTTTTTCCTTATCTCCTCTCTTATTTCAGTTTAGGCCCTTACCTCTCATCTTATAACCAATGTGATGCTGTAAAGAACCTGGCTCAATCCTCTTGATTACCACTCTGTAGGTACAACCGAGTGCTGCTGGTAGGGCTGCTGAAGTTATGTATCTACCACAATGGACAAACAAGCTCCCTTAGCTGTTTTCCATGGGGCAAGTGCTCCAGAACCTTCATGTCTTTCCTGTGTAATGCACGCACCACTCTACATGGCTGAAATATTTTCAAGAGTACACATAAATCTTGGGATTAAGAAATTAAAAACAAAAATCACAGTAGAATTTCTCTCTCATTCTTTCAGTTTTACATGGTGCTGTAGGTCTGCCTAACCATTAATTTAGATATCAGAAAAAAATACTTCTCTATTACTGCTAGTTACTACTACGACTGCTATTGCTTCATCTGAAGTGACATAGGAAAAAACCAAGGTCTGGAATTCATCCGTAGTAACTGTCTTCTGTGAGAAGATGGCACAAGAATGCAAATTCAAACCGGAAACTAAAGGGGTAGCCCACAGAGATTGATCAGAGGTCCAAGGCAGGAACTTCTAACCTGGCACCAAACTCCAAACAAATGCTTAGCATATTGCCATTAATTATAGTTTTTTATGGCCCTCCTTCAGAGGTAAAGTAATGAAATTAAGATCCATCAATTAAATTTCTCTCTGTGGCTCTTGTTCATTTATCCGCATTTGTCTGTTCAACCCTTACCTAAGATATTCAGTTAGACTGAGTGCTAGCAGGCACCAAAACCAAAGACATTAAGCATGAATGTTACACATGTAAACAAATAAAAAAATAATAAAAAAGGAACAGTAAGTAAAATAACAGCACAGAACTGAATGTAATAATGTCAAAGTATTGACATAATGTCAGATTAAGTAAATATGGAAATAATATGACTATATGGAAAAAATGCTTAACCATTAATTTCTTAATTTGGACACCTTTTTTTTAGCTTTTTTTTAATTTTGTTCTTATATCATTTGTTAGGTCATGTAGTACTATTCTCAGAAGCAAATTAGTGTGCTGTTGATATGGTTGAATATGTTAATTCCTAGGTTCCTCTGTGAGGTGATTGCCTAACAAACCTCTCCTAAAACTTTGAGTGTTTTTGTTGCTTACTGTCTATCCATATCTCAAGACCATACATTTATCAGAGGTAGTGTTAAAATACAGTTTCTTTCCCTGGCTACACAACACAGTGCAAAATGGTGTTTTACTATGTGACTAGGACTCCTGGGCATTGTTATTATAAATTATAAACCACAATAGAAAGGCCTTTAATGTAACATTTTGCATAATCTAGTTAAGTGAACATGAATTGAAATAGCTTTTAATTTTACAAGCACAGTCTTTGTTGACATGATCTCTATTGTACAAATCATTTAGCTATGCAATGTTTCAGTTAACTTGTTCCATTTTTTTGCCCCTCTCAACACCTCAAGAAAGCACCCTCTTCCCAAGATTGTTTGAAAACTTGTTTTCTCTTTTCAGCATGTATTTCTGTGAAACCTTTTTCCATCATGCTTATGCAGGGGTTATATCTGAAGTGAATGGTGTCGGCATATTCCCGGAGATTAGTACAACCTTCAAACTAAAGCAAGTGCAGTTGCTTAGCCCCAAGTTCCTTCCAGGTTTTGCATTACTAAAATAGATTGTACAGGAACAAGTACTGTTGAATAAGGAGTGAAGAAAGGTCTTCAGTGTCAGAGAAATGTTAATACATGGCCAAATGGTCAAAAAATGGATTACATTATAGTAGCAGAAAAGTTGTTTTCCATTGCAAACACAAAAAGTTTAGGAAAATAAATTAATCTGCTTTTAGAGTCTTGGAAACTATATGCTAAGACTAAATTATTTCTCCTTTTCAAGGTTGCCTTGAAATGCTGGATAAACATGAAGATCTCTTGCCCTATATGTAAGATGTTGGAAAATATCCTCTAGAGAAAAAATTACATGATATGGCAAACAGAATAATAACTCAATGTTTTCATCTTGGCTGATATTATTTGAATAGGCTCTTACCTCACCAAAGATTTAATTTTTAATATGCGACTTGGATAAAGCATTTCAACAGTATGTAGTTATAAATATCATGTTTCTTTTCATATTTTATGTTAAAACTACAGATTTCCTTCACTTCTCAGAAAAATCATAAAATAATCACAGACCTTTCACCATTTTTGAGAGTTAAATATGAATATTTTTCCCACAGTTTTAGATGAAAGTAAAACCTATGTCCCATTTTTAAATCAGGTCTTTGCAAGTTCTTTTGGATACCTTACAGTCTGTAAAAAAAATTGGGGAGCCAGTGGTTTTGGTTTCATTCCAACTGGAATGCCTAGTGACCATCTGCCAATTGAATTCCATCCAGCACTCCTCCAGCAGTAAAATAATCAATAGCAATAGAAGTAATAGCTGAGTATCAAATTGAATAATGGCTTGTGTTCTAACCTGATGACATCAGTATTCAATAATTCTTCAACCTTTCAATTCAGACTGAAGTTTTCAAACTTATGCTCTTGGTCAATATGCTTTGGGCTTTTTTTCAGGGTTTTGGTTTTTTTTTTTTAAATTTGTTTGACTTTGCCTGTAATTTTTTGTTAATTCTTTTCTTAAGTTTGAAGGAGAAAAAAAGTTTAGGCTTCTCAAGCATGCAAAAATTGAAAAAAGACATTCTTGACAGTAAACAATTACCATGACATTTTTTTATAATCACTCTACAGCCAAAACAGCTGGGGGATGAAAATTTAAATTTGGCAGGAAAACAGCACTAAGAAGAAGTGCTTTTGAGTGTTCTGGAGTAAATTAGTTTTGATGTGATTTAGTTATAGGATTTTGAAACTCCATGTACTGAGCACATCATTAAGTTTCACAGGTACATTCTTTGATGGACAATTACATTGGTTTAGATGCAAAAGTTTCACCTATTTATTTTAAACAATCTCATAAAAAAACACTCAGCCCTCTGCAGTGGGCTGTTCTCCAGAAATGTAGGTTAAGTCAGACAGATGTAGTGTAATTTTGCTCCAGAATGAAGATATCTATAGGCCAAAATACTGCTGTTAATTCATGTTATGATTTCAAATAAGCTGCAATGCCTTACTCTTGTGCCTATTACATGCACAATAAAACAGTGTGTTTCACTTCTGTCCTTTATTTGGGATTTCAGTCTTCTAAAAAGCCATAGTTTTCAGCCATGAGGTCTATGCTTTGAAAGTTGCAATAGTTTTGTCCTTTTACACGTATCATTCTCTGACTCCTGAAGTGTTCTTTTACAATTCTTTTACAGATTGCTTGAAGGCACACAGGTGACTTTAAATATTTCTGCACTTCACAGTGAATTGCTCATTCACCTGAGTGTTTAACTATGTTAGTGTCTTGAACATTATCATATTTAATTGGATGGTTCAACAAGATAATATGCCAGTGCACACACAATTCAATGCATTATTGGCTCACAATAAATAAGGCAACTCTCAAACACAAGGGATTTAGCAAGAAGAAATTATGTGTAATTGAGAAAGACATGAATGCATTGATTGTTTGCTAAAGGATGATAACCTATCAATTCTTACAAATTTGAAAATCTGTAAATTTGTAAAATATAGGGCCATGAAAGAGAATGCATATAAATACCACAATTAAGACAGAGAACTGTAGTCTCCATTGTTGGTGATCCATTTCATACCCTGAGCTACATGTGCAGAACATTTAAACTACCTCATTTGTTCTCTCAATGTCCAAAGTTTTATATTTTAAAGTCACCGGTCTCACTCCTTAAAGTTTCTCCTTGAAGGAGGTTGCTGGTGTCAGCAACGCAGCTATTTTCTGTTCTTCACTAGCAATCTGCAGAGTCACTGTTTGCCCTGATGTTAGACCGATGTTGAACCAAAACCAAGAAAAAGGGATGCTAACAAATAATGCTAACAGAAGCCATTCCTCATTGTTCAGTGAAACTTTTGGAGAAATAGGCTATCGACATTGCTCAGAGATATCCCCAGATCCATGGAAAATAAAGCACAGTCTTGTCATAGTCTTTATTTTGGTTTAGGCTATATAAAACCAGGTTCTTCAACTTAGATGAGGAACAAAATTATAACCATGGTATTTAAGAAATTATTCTTTTTTTCATTCTTTCTACTGCACAAGCAGATCATGTTCAGAAATGCTGGTTTTGTCCTTGAGGTAGAATTCTGGGTTTCTCATTCTGCGTACCATCCATTACTCAAACTCCCTAACATTATTGCTGCAATGATGCACGAGGATTTTTTTTCCTTAATTGGTTGCTGAAATGAGTAAATAGCTTCTGCACTTAGTGTATTAGCAGAGCTGAGGAGATATGAAAGTCCGAAGCATAAATGAAGTGTCTGTAAAAATACTACAGTGATATCGCATGAATAAAATCCCAAGTTTGTATATTTGAATTTCTGGCACAAAATGAATTTTTTTTAAAATAGTTTTCTTGAAAGTTTTTTATTGTCTCAAAAGACAACTTACAGAAAATTCCCAATAAGAGCTAAAAATAAGACATATACTGTAATAAAACTGCACATATACCTGCAAAAGCTCAGGGTTGCAGCCACAGTCAAGTGTACAGTGATGTTCATGTCATACTTTCCTCTATAAAATGCTCATTTTATATAATTGTTTTTTGAATGGAAGGTGTTTTTTAAAATAAACTTTATTGCACATACAGACAAGAATAAGACATGTTAGGACATGACTTGGTAGACTATTAATGTTCTTAGTCCATCAAAAGCTCAATGATGAAATGTATATGAGTTGTGTAACATAGGATACTGATGGACACTGAGCTTTGAGCTCTGTCCTCTGCACATTTTGGGTGCCAAATGTACGTAAGTCTACTGCAGACATGAGTATTTAATTATACACTATACCATGTCATCTATGTCAGATATGCTGTGAACTCTCTCTGTATACATGCATAAATGTAAGCATGTTCACAGAGGAGTATTTCAGCTCTTAAGACTTGGTGGAACATTTCAAACATCTGACTGCTTATCAGCAAACTTTATTGATCTCTACAAAATATTTACCGATGATTAGATTTGTCTCTTACATTATAGTCAGGGACAAAATCCTTCAAACAGTGTATTTAACAGAGTTTCATCCAGCATCTTGCCACTCAAGTTCATCCTAATTTCATTTCATTTGGAATTTCGTTCCACAGGTCAGAATGTTGAGTTGATTTGCCTTCTCAGGTTTGACCACAATGTATCATCTTCTGTTTAATGGATACATTTTGTGCTGCTGCATCTGAAATTCTGTGCATAGGAAAAATATTTTTGAGACTTTTTTTTTCCTATTTCACCCAAAAAAGAATTGTTGCTTTGCTTTATTCTAGATTGATCTACGCATATATAAAATTCTGAAGTTTTTTTTCTTTTTACATATTCCTTCAACAGAAAGCATTGGATATTTCTAATTATCAAAGAAGCAAGATCTTGAAACAGATTTTCAAGGGGACAAGGCAAAAAGCCAGGCACCTTTAAAGGAGTTGTAATCATCCCAAATTAAGCAGTATTATTCTTGCAATAAAAGAAAACAAGGTACATTGGCATAAGAACCTCTGCTATATGTGTTCCTGCAGTGGTTCATCTAATAGTCATGTATTAAGATTTCCATCATGCTCAAAATTCAATTATGAAATTTGTATATTTATGATACAGTTTTTCTAAAATAGCTACCTTGAGCACTTAAATGCTCTATTGGTTATTTATCTGTAAAATATGAAAACCTTTTCCCTCTTTTCCATCTATTCTTCTTATCTTTTCTGTTTAAATAAGTAATTTCATACATATTTGAACTCTATATAGGTATGGATTCTGTATTAGTTAGATGCATGATGCACAATTTTTCAGTAACAGATCCAAAAAGATATAGTACCCTGTCACAATCAAGTTAGATCCTGATATAAAAGCTTTCTTCTACTTTTCTGACTTATTTTATTGTCAGTCAATTGCATCATCACTTAGAATATTCAAAAATTTACCAGTGAGAATTTCGTTAAGTGCCTTGGATTACCATTAACTAGTCAGATGGATACACAACTGAAAATCAGTCATGGTCATTTTAACCTGCAAATTTCTCAGTTTTTCATTCATGGAAAATAGTAGTCAGGGAGATCTCAGAAGTGATTTGTAGGTACCATGTAAACTAATACAAATCTTCATATTATGTCATAGTGTTCACTATTGCTTTATCAGCAGATTTGAAAAAAAAAAATACTCTACCTTGGGGTCATTAAAATAGATTAAAATCTTTTATTTGGGGTGATAGGAGGGAGGGGGATGTCATAAGTAGACTTTTAGCTTAGAAGATGAACCAATGAGGGGGTTTTATTCCTTAGCAGTCATAGTCCTTCTGAATTGAAAACTGAGATGTTAAAGAAAAATGGCATATATGGTACCAGTATTTTGGCTGTTCTTTCTCAAAATGCTGCCCTTGGTTTGTCTGGTTCTGTAGCTGAGATCAGAGGATGCACTGAAAGGTGGGGACATTTTATGTGTGTTCATAGAGAGATGTTCCAGGCAGTACGCACACTGTGTCTCATCCAAGAAATGAAATAGGTGAGAGAAGGAAGGGAGGAGAATAAAATCAACTTTATAATCTAGGTTTATATGTGATTGATCATTGTTTTTTGTAGCTTGCTGGGCATTTTTGATGTTTTATAGGAAATTAATAAATAAACAAGGCATTATCTCTCAAATTGAAATTTAGCAAAGGCAGTTAGTCTGGATCAATTAAGGTCAGAAAACACAAATCATACAGTAATGACACATCTTTTAGCATGTGTGTCTTAAGCTTTTAAACAAATCAAGGATTCCCAAGATTAAACAGATCTGATACCGCCTTATTTTAATTGAATTTATTATATTTTTAATGTACATTATAGATGGCAAGTTCCCCTCTACTTAATTTGTACTGGTTTTGTCTCTCACACAGGACTTGCAAACTAGCTGCTTTAAGCTACTGCCCAGAGCTGTAGTTAGAGCTGCAACTGCAGTTGCTTAAGTGACTTATTAAAAACATGTTATATAATAAGTTTATTCTTTGCAAGTAAGTGATATTTAAAGAGGTGAATGAAGTGGTCAAAACAGGTTAAAGTCAGAAACTTCAAAACTTTTTTTTCTCCGTTACTATATTGGACATCACCACCAGCCCTGGGTGAAAAGTAATTCTAGACCACCTTGGTGTTCATTTTTACCAATATCATCAGAAGGATGGGTAGGCAAGGGAAATTGCACACTGAATCTGTGGACCAGGTTTCTGCTGGTGCAACATCATAGAATTAGCTGATGTGAAGACAACAGATCTTGACTCAAAGTAGCATATATATTCTACATTTTCAGTATGCCCAAATAATATGTGGGCAGAAACAATACATATACTACCATATTCACTTCAAAATAAATAAAGTACATAGTGTATAGGTCAGACATATTTAAGATTAAAAATATTTTGAGGTTTATATTAACATACTCATTCTGTTGGGACTACTAGAAGACAGAATTTAAAGAAAAGAGTCCATGCTGAGATTTGGATTTGTGGAAGAAATCCTGTATCTACCATAGAAAATATACATCATTAAGAACTCTGTCATTATGTATTAACAACATGTGGACCTCTCCCTTTGATCAGCAGGCTGAGTGCAAATCACCCTCATATCAAGATTTTAAAGCAAAGCAAGTCTATCCTTCCCATTGCTAAAGGAATGAATTTCAGTCACTGCAAATTAAATGGAAGATTAAAACTAAGTTTTGTGTCTGTGCAGCAATAGGAAATCTGTTTATGTTATTTCACACCTCTATAGGAGAGTGTGACAAGCCTGGAGTTAAGTAAGGAGTCCAGCACTTGTACAAAAGGAAGTCTCCCATCGAAAATGCCTGGCTTTTTAAGATGTGGCTTACTTATGTTTGAATGTCACCCCAGCATTGTTGTTCCTCTCTTGCTAGAGGATGTCAAAGTGATGCCATGCAGAATCATTTCCATTCTTGAAAAATGTCCCTCCTGTAACATTTTTATCCCTTCCAAATGACACTCTTAAAAACTCACTGCAATATTTATCTACTGGAGACTGAGATTATACCCTCGGAAATGAAAGCCCTTTTGAAAGCCTACCCTTTCCAAATAAACATGTGCTACAACCAGGAAAAAGGAAAAAAAAAAAACAAAACAACAAAATTTGAGCTTAAACCAAAGGAACAGCATTGGAAGGCTGAATCAGAGGACATATACATTAAAGCTTAATTAAGTATTTAGCACTTCCTGAACTTCATGTTGCCCAGGGCACTTCGTGTGTCTTTTTTATTGGTCTCCCATCTCCCAGTCTATGTCTTTATATCCTTGTTCTTCTTCATTACAGATGCTGTTCTTTTTAATGTATGATCTGTATTAACGAATCAACAAAGCAGCTGCTACAGTTAGTACTTTTTTCTTTATCTGTTAATCTTTCCAATGGTGTAAGTTATATAGAT
>VXAU01005684.1:36309-116309 GCA_013399695.1 Formicarius rufipectus
ATGTATTACTTGGTCTCTAAGATTCTCTGTGTGGGCTTTATCTCGTTTAGTTTCAATCATCCCAAAGCTGGTATCTGCTTCCACCAAAGTTCAGAGAGGACGGTACCAATGACTTAATGTTACACACTATAATCCAGCCCACATTGCATAGAGTTGAAGTTAGGGGCACTGAATCTGTAACTCCACATTTGGAAAACAGGACAGTCATGTGAAGATTTGGATATCATTCAGTTTTCTTACCTTGGAAGTAGGCAGAAGCAAAGCAACCTACCCATCAGGTTTCCAAACTATGGAGATTATATATTTCATTTTGAGGTTCTAGATTTTTCTCTCTTGACACCCCAAAAGTCTCAGATTTCAAAATAATTAGGTTCTATTCCAAGGTGTGATTTTTGTTGTCTATAATAATCATGTTACAAAACCATTTTATTACTGTCCCAGGATCATTTCCAGCCTATAGACATTACTTCTCCAGGGGATGCCAAGACACACATACGTTTGTCTTTTATTTCTCACCTGGGTTATTGTAATTCATTACTTGCTGCTTCACTTGTCACTTTTTGTTTTAGTTGTTTACAGCTGGTGCAAAATTTGGCGGCTTGATTGCTTATGAGATTTCTAATTACATTACTGCAATAATGAAATAGTTTCACTAGCCTCTTGTGAAACAGCAGATTGCTTTTAAGGGTTTACTCCTAACAAATAAATATACACAAAAGGCCATTTATTGCTTGCGCCGACCATTGCCTTTATTCTGACTGTCTTTCGAATGATGGGAGTTTCAGCTATTTTGTTGTTGTGGTTGTTCTATATATTTGTAACACATGTAACTTAGATTTCACAGAGTCCTTATTAGATAAGTACTACTTTCTCAATTTTTATCACCTATTTCTTTTCCCTGCCCCTGGTGATTTATTCTAAAATGTAACAGATACCAAAAGAAGATATAGATCCATATATTCACTGATATCAGACAGTGAAACATTGCTTTGGTTGAGTACCAAAGCCTTTACAACTAATATGGCAGAGTCAGTGATGTGGTCTATAGCCTAACACTTGTCTTGAAAGGGGTTTCTAACAAAGCAAGGCTGAAATAGAACAGCACTAAAAAAAAAAACAAAACAAAACACAAAACAAAAACAACAAAAATAAAAAACAAAAACAAAACAAAACCAACCAAAGAAAACAAACAAACAAACAAACAAAAAAAAAACACAACAAAACCATTTTAAACAAAATAAAAGCATATCTGATTAGAATTTAAGATTATTTTCCCTGAGTTTTAAGATAAACTTGAACTAAAATTTACAGTGAAGGGCAGACTACAGTTACCAGAAAAAACCTGGACAAATAATGCAGTTCCTCAGTTCATTTACAAATGAAACCTTGAAGAAACCTGTACTCAAGCACAGCAGCAAGGCTTTATTTCATTTGCTTACAAAAAGCTCCCTGCAATATTTAACGAGTCAGTAATTAATAAGCTCAGCTGTACTACATCACAAGTCATGTATACTGCAGAGTTTGCATCAAATTAATATAATCATGCTGGTATGCATTTAAGGTAATTTTCTGTTTTAAATAGTGTGTGAATTTATGCTCACTCCATCTTTTGATTCAGAAATTTTGAAAGGATGATGAGAAGTTTGGAATAATTTTATCACAAAACAAAGTAGGACTCTGACATTTAGGGAAAAAAATTTAAAAAAAAAAAGGTAAAGAATAGGATGACAAAATTCTATAAAAATAATTTTAAAGACTGTCTTGACGCAGCTGAGTGAGGAACAGTCATTCAGCAATAAAACTGCTCACATTAGGTATAAAATGAAGAAAAGGAAAATATGTTTTCCAGAAAGCACAGGCAAATTACAGAAACCACTGTTAAGGTGTATTTTGGATGTCAGCTGGCCAAGTGAGTTTCAATAGTCAGTCCTGGATAACAATTCCTTTGGTATTTTCTGAGCAGAATTATCCCAGTTCAATACCTAGCTAATTTCTAATGTGCCAGAAGCTCAGACATATAGCAAATAAAGAATTATTGTGGCACTATCCTATTTCTAGCACTTTCCCAAAGCATCATATGCTAAACAGTACACACTTGTTCTGACTTATAATCATTCTGTAGTTCATAAACACAAACAGGCACTCACTACTATACGCAGAAGCATCAAGTTGTAAAGATGATTGTGACTAAGCCAGTGAGATAAAGCTAAAGTAATACAGCTATGCCTGCCATCTCATATAGAAATCAGAGTGCCAAATTTACATTAAATGTCACCAGAACCAGAAGAGGTCAGATAGAGATGAGTGCTCTTGCAGTAAATAAAAATTGTTGTGCCTTCTCTCTTGTCAAACCTGGCTGCCGAATCCTTATTACACATTACAATTACTTCTGAGATGGAATACAGACTTCATGCATTATATTTATTTCACTTCATTTGCATGTTAAATACATAACATTTGCATTTCTACTAAAGCAATGACACAAACTTGTAACTCAAAAGATGTACTTTGATTGGAACTTGTAATTATAACACATAGCAGAAGTAAGATAAATTCTCAACATACACTGGGAATTTTGTACAAAGGGGCCAGTGCTGCTTCACTGAATGATTTCTAAAGAGCACTGTGGAAGAGCAAAAATGAAGAGAAAATATATCCACTAGCCAAAGGAAGACAAAGGGTAGAAAGATCATTTAAAAAAAAAAAAAATAAATAGAAAGTATCCCAAAACCTGGCCTTACTGAAAAAAAATCTCTCAGTATAGCTCCAACTTTAGATGCTCACCTACCTGACAGGAATTGGACATTTAATCTCTAATTAGTATTGACATATAAGAAATCAATGCAGTTTTGAAATGTAATTACCGAGCAATTTACATGAAAAAACCTTTCAGTATAGGAAATCTATCACTCAGGTAACATTCTTGTGTGAACTTTTAGACATCCTCAATTTGAAATTATGTTTTAAAAATGCATTGTGACATTGCAAAATATTTACTTTAAAACTATATTTTACAATTAGATTACATTCCGTCCAGTGAAAATAAGATATGAAAAGAAAGCATCTTATTCCTTCAAGACTTTTTTTCATTAGTTCCCTGAACAAGATATTTCTATTGGTAATGTGGGCTACACAGAAAATATTCCTACTGAGCTCAGGGAACACTCAGTGTGGGATCACCCAGCTTGGGGTCCCATTACTTTTCAACTAAATTTTAGTAGGATTCATATCCATTATTTTTGTAGTCTATACAATAAATGTATGGCAGCAGAATCTGTTAACTTCAAAGCTTTGATTAAAAATACAAGAGTGATTTATACATTTCCTAGAACACTATTACATTTTGTATTAAACAGAGTATTGGTATAAAATGTCAGCTATCTAAATTGGTCTGTGCTGTCATTTCACTGGTTGCTGCATTTGCTACAACAATGTTTAAAACCTTCTGGAGAACACCACTTTCCAGAATGAGCACCTCTCACACCAAATATGTGCCTCTGTAGCTATGCATGGCCTCATCCTAAAGTGCAAAAGCACAAGTTCTAACATGACTTACATACCAATAAAAATATTTGCTAGTAACCAAGGATATGATGCTCCCTGGCAGATGCCTTTTCAATGCCTCTATATAGGCAGAAGAGGCCAGAAAACCTGGCAG
Source organism: Formicarius rufipectus (assembly GCA_013399695.1). Lineage (NCBI taxonomy): Eukaryota > Metazoa > Chordata > Aves > Passeriformes > Formicariidae > Formicarius > Formicarius rufipectus. The sequence goes on from VXAU01005684.1 coordinate 39,968, forward strand.
TATTTTAGCCTGCATGTTTTATGCACTTTAGTAAGAAATTGCAATGTCTATTACTCTTATAACTCATTCCATCAAAAATATTTATGCCAGCCATACAGAATTATAACAATTCAGCTCTCCTGGAAGAAACCCAAGCCTATGTATTTCAACTGTCACTGGAAAAGTCACTGGAAGGTCCAAACTGACAAAAGGCAAGACAACAGGTCAGAGAACATATGGCAAAGATGGTCTGGATACATGTGGCACTATAATGAAAACTGAATAATGAAGAAAGAGAGGTGTGTATTTGGGTTTTGCTGTTGTTCACTTTGTTAGGTTTTTCTTTGCAGTACCAAAACTATAATTATGTTCTGGCTATTCAGATTTATCTTAAAATACTGTAGTTTGAATTCTACTTTTGTGATGTGGAAAAGGCAAAGAGAGAAAAATGGACTATTTCCTGTGTGACCCATCTGAGAATTTACACTTTGTACTTTCTGGCCAGGAACTTATAAATATGCAACAACTATAAACAACCAAATCTTGATGGTTCTAAATAAAATTTTTAAAAATTCAACAGAGACAACTAAGGAAAATACTAATCCTGACCTTACCCCACTCGCATATTGGCTGAGCCCATGAGCACAAACTATATTATTATTTTAGACATAAACATAAATTCACTGATGGAAGGATGACTCCTGCGTTGTCTGCTAATATATCAAATTGTTATAAACTATTTATTTCTACTTAATTATTTATCAATTTAAAAATAACTATTGGACATCTCTTCCCAAATAAAGGATGAGGAAAAAAAATTACTTCTGGATAATTGAAAACCTTGTGATCAGGACACAGGTAGGAAACAAAGAGCAGCTATGCAGGGATCTGAGTCTGTATATCCTGCATGTCTAGTGAACTCTCTTCCACCACTCTGTTCTGAAGAAGGCATGTTTTTCCAAGTGGAAGAACAGATTAAGAGTTCCAAGAAATTCAAGAAGACTTAAGCTGACAAGGAATAGGAAACATTGGAAATGTTTAAAACATTTTGCTGAATGTGGTTTAATTTCTTACTCTATCCTACTCTAAACAAACACTAGCCTCCAGAATCTCCCCTCTAGCACCCATATTTGACTATGGCAGATATAGGTGATGTCAATTGTGATATTACTAAATGAATCAAAGGCTTTTTCCTTGGGCAAAGAAAAATATAATTAACTAATGTTCCTTAATATTATTGAATGATATCAAGACAAACATTTTTTTGCATACTATCAATAATTCTACGGATATCAAGTGAGTACCCAGAAGAAAAATGTGCCCAGACTGCCCACTAGGGTCTGGAAAAGGAAAACCCATTGAAAGAAGTGTGTGAATAAAATTTATAGAAAATTATTTTATTCAAAATTTTTATAGAAAACTAAGGTGCTACAAATTTCAAGAGAGATATTGCACTAAATGTGAAGCATTTCTTTTGCAAAGGTATGATTGAAATCACTAAATATTAGAATTGTTAGTACATAAAACGTTGTTGAAACTTTAATTAAACAAAAGAATATATTTCATTGAAGTTGAAGAAAATAAGCAGTTTCTCTGGACTATGTCTCTCTATAGATTTTTGTGCAGAACACATTTCTTCCTGTCTTTATTAACCTAATTTTCTGGAAATTACTATCTTCAAAATTAGGAATAATCAGCACTAGAGTCAGAACTCAGTTATTTAATCTTTTCTCAAATATTATGTATCTATTTTACTTGGTAGGTATTATGGCTAGGCTATTCCAAAAGGTCTTCAAGCAATGGGAACTGAGTAACCCTTCTAGATCCTCTTCTCCCCATTACTGACGACCATTATAAGTAGGATGGCTTAACTAATGCTAGACCTGATTTTCTGCAATTCTGTTCGATTACTTCCCAAGCTATCCACTTTGACATGGAATACTACTCAATCTTTTTTTCTTTTTACTATGAAACATCCCAGGTATCATCTTTCTTCCTTGCACTCCCTATCTTTTTTTTTTTGGACATAAACTGTGTTAAATCAACTTGCATTCCTTCTTGTAGGAAACATTCTGAACATCTTATGTTCGACATTTCCTCGAAGAACAAGATCCGCACCAAGCACACAGAAGCTGGGACTGCCCAGTGCCAAGGACAGAATAACCTGTCCAATGCAGAGAGAAAGGGACAATTCCTTCCCTTGTTTTGCAGGTAAGTGTATTAGTATGTGCATGTTGCAAAGCAGGTTTTGTCTTTTCTCCTAAAGTATAATGTGTTATTAACCCATGTTCAACCTCTGCTCCTTTTATAACTCTTCAACCCTTCTGCAGAACTGCTGCCTCATTAGTTGTTTCCAGACTTCTTTCTTGGTGCACTTCTGAACTCAATGCTTAGAACTGAATTTAAAAATCCTCCTTTCTTGTTGCTTTCTGTACTTTCTGTATCAAAATATGTTCATCAATATAACCTACCTCACATTCAGGGTCCTTCTGCATTCCCTTCTCAACATATACTCAGGCTGTTCAAATTTCCTGTGAGCTATAAATCCCATTAATGGTGCTATTAAAATTTCAGGATTGATTTCCATACAGAAAAGAAAACCCCAAAAGAAACCTAAAACTGAAACCAAAATCTTCTTCCTCTTCCTTACATTTCCAGTTCTGTAGTGTCTTATAGATCTTTACATGACATTCTGTTTCTTTTCCCTAAAGACTTGAAATATATCTATACTCTCCATGGTAATGCTAAGGTATTCTTCTACTTCATTTCTTCCTAACACTTCCTAAACTTCCTGTTTTCTTGTATTTCTTGATCAAGCTTACATTGTTACTCAAATAATGGAAATTATTCCACAGTATCCATTATAATTTCCTTTTTTTTCTCTGCCATATATCTTGCACTTATAATTTATATGAAGACACTGAAAATATGCATCTGTGCCTTTCTTCCTCCTTTAACTCATGTTATGAATAATAACCCAATACCTTCTGTTTTGAGCATCTTTGTCTGAGTATTTTTCACATTGTTCTGTGAAGTTTTGTTACTCTCTTGTCAATCTTGGGAGCAAACAATATTCTCACTCATAAGATATACTTTAATCTCATTTCAAATCTCCCAACATATCATTGCAAGGCTGAGTAATCAGAGTGGTCTGGTGAAACCATCTCTGTGGGATGCATCCTTCACTACTGCAAAATTAATGCGACTTGCACAGATATACCTTTAGTAATACTTTTCACTTTGAAATTTTACTTACCAAGAAAATTGTTCTTAAAAAAAATGTTTATCTAGACAAAGTTTGACAGAGCAACGCAGGAGTTTTCCTCTAAGTGTTAAATTAGAGCTCCCAAATGAAAGGGATGGATGAAAATCCAGCTGTGCCCCTCAGATCAGCTAAATGCTTCTGTAGTCATTATACAAGATTGATGAGAACCTCCTTGACAGATCCTTCTTGATTTGGACAACTGAAGTTAACAGGGCTCATACTCAAATTATTCTCACAGCACTAAATAAACTACAAGGTTTTTAATTGCTTATTACGTTTTAATGAACCAGTTGAACATGTTTTGCTTTAATTGTTTTTCTTCATATTTGACCTTTTTTTTTTCACTCTTCCTTCCATTTCCAAACCTATAAACATACTTATTTGTTACTAGTCCTCGTGTTTTTCATCCCTCTTAGATGTTCCAAAAGGGTTCATAATGCTGAAGATTTTGTAACAATGAATGCACACAGGATTGCAGCAACCATCTTAGCTGTACTCTCAGGCTGGAAATTCCTTTTGAGCTTGGGCTAGCAAAGCCTTTCTAACCAAATTTCCTTTTGAAATAAAACACATGAACTTAAACTTCCACTGCACTGTCTTCCTATTACTCCTGATCACTACTAGTGAAGATTGAGATGACATTAAGCTGGGGCACTGTCTACCTGGCCAACTTTAAAACACATTCATAGACACATCAAGCATGAAAGTTAGTTACAGAATCACCAACGTTTTACCTTAATGAAAATAAATATACAATAATATAGTTAGCATTTTTCTCACCAAGAAATCTTTGGGTTTATTTGCTCTAAATGAAATTACCGAATTTTACTATTATCTTAAGGTAAATTGAAGTTGATTACACTTTCAGAACTAGCTTCCAGCTGTGTGGCTGCATGCCTTACACAATCTCACCTGATCTAGAGAAACCAGTGAATTCCACCTATATACTCGAAGAGAATAGTAGACACTGTTTTGTAGAGTAATTTCATTACATATATTATTCCTTATAAACATGCTAAACCATAGTCAAATTAATGTAGGTGTTGTTTGATGGTTTTCATTTTCTCTGTCAGGAAACAGACTTTTTTTTTTTTTTTTTGCTCTAGTTAAACATATCAGACTGTAAATTTTTGCATCAGAAGCTACCTACTCATCCTATAAAAGCAATCAATATAGTGAGTTTGAACAATAGAAAAGGCCTTAGAGAATGCTTGAATTGGAAAATTATAAAATTGTGATCAAAAAAATAACAATCAAATCAGGTCCCCAGCATGGAAACTAAAGGATGTCACAACAGTGTTAACAAAGTGTAAATATAAGAAGAGGAAATCTGAATGAGGCAGCTTTTAAATGTATTATTAAAAAAACAAACAAACAAAAAAACAAAAAAACACAAACAAACAAAAAACACACACACAAAATAGAAAATCTAAGTAGAACCTGTCAGTGAGGAAGAAAATAAAGTGATCTGGTTTGTTTAAGAACAAAGAGAGTAAATGTTTGAAAAGTGTCTCTGGGAGTGTGCTAGTTTCTCCATGATACACACTCTCTGAATCAAGTTTGAATGACTTTCTGAAATACAAGCCTGGGTTCAGTCAGACGGTTTAGGCTTGGTGCAGGAGCTGCTGGAAGTAATTCCCTAGCATGCATTATGCAGCAGGATGAGCTTTAAAATCTACTGAGAAAATGTTTGGGCCAAAATAGCAGCTTGCACAGGCTGATACAACTTTTTAAAAGCCAGTTGAGTTGTATTGATTTACACCAGCTTCTGATCTTGCCCTTGGAATATAATTTACTGCTGTCATTATGCAATAACACCCAGACCCTGCCTGTTTTCCACACCGTAATAAGAGCAGCTGTCTTTGCGGTTTGGGGCCTGATCCAATTACACTCGATGGGAAAACTCCCATTTAGTGCAGGCACACAATTAGATGGTTACAAATTGGTCACAAATAAATTCAGACTGGAAATTAAAACTGTTCCATCTGAGATTGTTCTTTAGTTATCTGGTAAAACGCTGGCGTAGCCTCGCAAACAGATTAACAAATCAAGGAATGTGTTAAAATTTAGACTGAAATAGGGAAGGGATTGTGTAACAAACAGAAAAGGGGGTGGATGTAACCGTATTTCTGCTGTACCCTCCTTGTCTCCCTTAATTTGTAGTGCAGTGATAGCACTCAGTTAAGGCAGAAAGAAGTGAAATTTGGAGGTCTGGGGCCCTTGAGGTCATGGTGTCTCTAGAAGAATTTGACTTGAACCTGTAGTTTTGCTGTTCCGTAAGACCTTTAAGGTCTTATCACCTTTAAGGTGTTAATAGTCCTCCTGATGGGTTTTGTAGGCACCAGAAGTGTTAATGGAGAGCCTTCAAGATATGGGGCTATGGTTTGTGAGTCTTTATAACCTTTCTGGGGGCCTGGAAAGCAGCTATGATCCAAGGCAGAATGCAGGGTGGACTCCCCCTGTAAATAAATGAGATGAGCTGTGAGTGTGCTTTGGGGTCCTGCTCACTTTCTCAAGGTTAAACTATTTGCCAGATTTTAGGTCACTCATAGTTATGGTTTGGGATATTTTTTTACATTTGTTTTGCAATATCTGCATTTTCTTTAACATGCTACCTCACCACTTAGGAATTTTCTGAAATGTTTGTTCTTCTCTCTTACCCTGTTATATTCTGGTTATGGGGGGTTTTTGCACTCTAGAATATTGTAAGCAATTTTTAGGAAACTGCTAAGTGTTCTGTTATGTAGTAGATTATACCACAGACTTTTCTGAACCAGATTTCTACTACAGAGTTTCCTCTAGCTGTGATGTAATTGATGAAAGTGAGACCATTTGATCTTGGTTTTCTATTTATGTTGTCTGCTGTTGAACATAAAGTATTTTATTTCGGTCTTTTATTCCTGTCTTCTTTTTTTTCCCTATTCCTGTCTCTAAGCATTCTGTTATATCCTTGAAACAGGAAGAGCACAGTCAGGCACGGCCTCTGTGAAAGGAGCCCATACAAATGAGAAGGAGACATTCTGATTCCAGGTAAGGCCAGGGCTTTTATTTATTTGACTTGCTTATTATTCTACCGCCTCAAATGTTACTGTTATTTCTGCCACACAAAACGGAAGCTGAAATGCTGTAAGAGCAGCATCAGTGTTTGCCTACAAACAGCTCCTTAAGTAGAAAAGCAGAAGATCTGTGATGAAAGTATATAATTAAGATACCACTGTTAGGTTTCAGGTGACTAAATATAAATATTTACAATATTAGGTTAGTTATATCTGAAAAGATATCCTTAAATATAAATCAGAGCACTACTGACATGAAAGTGCCTTTCCACTAAAGAAGGAATTTAGGGTGACAAACTCACATATAGACACTGTCACTGCAGGCATTGAAAATCAGCATAGGTGCATTTAATCCTAAATTCCACTACATATCATTTTAGGAGATATCAATATGATACACTATGCTTAATGCTCAGGTTCCTTGTTTTCCTAGTTTATACAGTCCGATGTTGAAAATAAACAGTAAAACTGACTTAACTACCCATGTAAGAATCTTGCAAAGATAGAAGGATCGCCAAGGTGTATGTGTACTACTCTGAAGGTCTTTGCAGCTTGCCTTGCCTTATGAAACATAACCTGAAGTATAAAAACATATACGGAGTACTGTTCTTTTCTTGTGAAGTATCAGCCACTTGAAAATGTCCCTCAGCAGAAGTTAGAACAATTTAAACTTACCAAGCTGATGTTAGGTACAGCATCTTGGAATTTCTCTTCCTATCCTGTCAGGTATGCACACCACACAATAGGAACAGCTAAAAGTCTATGTTATTATACATGACACATGCAAAGCTTCAAGTGCAGATGACTCAAAGTACGTAAATGGTAAGCACTATACACTGCTCCTATTTGTTAATGATATAGAAATATAGACCACCAGATAATTTTCTGACATTGCTCCTATATTAATTTCCCAGAGGTAATGGAATACCTATAGACAAGAAGTAACAAAGAATGGCTTCTCTCTGTTTCATTTTTGTGCATGAGAAGAGTTTACACAAAAGTGCATCCTATTTTTACTCATTATGTATAATTTTACATCTATTTTTCACATAAAAGAATGCACATACATGCACATCTTGGTACGATCGCTTCCATTCCTCAAGCACCTATATTATCAGTGATAAAACTGCTACCCTTCAGATAGCTTTCCATTCATTATATAATAGATAAGTGTGGCTGATTCTAGTGCAGCTGAATTGTTTCCGTGGTTTAGTTTCAATGGTAAGGGTTTATTCAGCAAGGCATTTAAGTCTGTGTTCAATTTAGGGCAATTGAGTAGTCCTAATATATCCTGAAAATTAGGCATTTGTCTACATCAGTTGAAATTAGTGATAAGCCAAAATGTTTTTTTCTGAATCAAAGCTTAAATTTAAGCATACTTACTCTACCAGTGAAAATTCAATGGCAGTCTCAGCAATGGCCACTGGATAGAAATTATTGATTCTGCTTGTAGGAGTTACCATGTATTTTATTTTTTATTTATGTGCTTCCTAATTTGAGTTAATTAAAAAAATTAGGATCAGACTATGAATATAATACAAAGTGAAAATCAGTCTGCTGCTAGTTTTATCTGCTAACATCTTACTTTAATTTTGATCAGTTCACAGATGTTTCTGGGGAAAACAGCCTACAAATCAGTGAAAACACTGAAAACTCAAAATTCAAAGATTAACTCCTTGCACTAAAGCAAAATTAGATGATAGTTCAGTAAATATAGTTAGCCATGTAGAATTTAAAAGCAAAAATGTCAGAGCACATATTGATTGAGAAATAAGCAGTATTCAGATTTTGAAAAACCTGGATGGCTTGTGCATGCTATTTTCATAAAGAACGGATTGTATTTGGGAATGAGAGGGATTTTAGGAATAGTCCCATTAAAATCAAGAGAAAGATCTGCTCTCTATACATAAGAATAATTGATCATTATGATATACACAATTTCCCTTGAAAAGATTCAGCAAAGCAACAAAACGTACATGAAAGTTGTCTGTCAAAGTTCCTGTTCAGCATGGGAATTTGTATCCCTTGCTTTGAAGTCTGTTCTTGGAAATGGGCACAGTCATGTAATGCAGAGCAAGAAAGGACAGGTGCTGTGACGGCTGCCACTTCTGCTCATTCAATGTCTACTTTTTTCAAGTGTGGATAATGGAAGAAGTAGGTGCTATAGCTCAGTCAATTGGAGCACAAACAGTCCCCAGAGAAAAATACGGCATCATTTCTCGGCCTAGCTGATGGTGTCTGGATTTGGCACAGCTTCCCCCTTGAGAATCTGCCCTCCTTTTTATGATTTGGGGCCTATGCTGGCCAAGAAGGAAATATTTATTAAGAAATTATGGAAAGAAGATTAAGAGAGGCACTGAGAGATTAAGAAAGGAAACTTTAAAGAGACAATGTAAAATGCTTGGAATATATGACCATTCAGAAACCTCAAAATAGTTATAAAACACAATCCTAAAGATATCATGTAGCTTTTGGCTGTCTGATGAAAGCAACCTTTTGCTTAATTATATACCCAGAGAAAACAGCTATACCCGTAAATGACAGTTTCTTTATTTAACTATAATGTGAAATATTATATTATCATTTCTAATAAACTCTATTGTGGCAAATGAAATGCAGAAAATGTAGCCCTATTCTGGTAAATATCAGTTCAACTTATCTAGAAAGGTAATATTTGATAACATATAACACTCTGAAAGCTCAGGCTTATTCCAAGTTCTACATACGAGTGACTTAAAGACACCTACCATTAAAGAAAGATTGATCAGCCACAGCTGTATCTTGTCTTCATGTGTTTATTAATATATCATCTCTGATTTAAGCTCAGATGAAATATTTCTGAACTTTGGAGACATTCACAGCCTGTGAGTTAGGGAGGTGGATTTCTGGTCTTTGAATGGCAGAAATGAGAATCTTGCTTTTGCATTTACACTTCTATAATTGCAGTCCCAACCATCCTGAGTGTTGAAGGTCCATTAAAGTTATCTACCACCAGGCATGAGGCATATCTTGAGATCACCAATCTGATTGAGCTAGTCTGCATTTACAGCCACAATAGAAATGCAGGTGTTCTAAAAGCTAACATGATAGCATTGAGCACAATAGCAATTATTGTGTTAAGTTGATGGATCTGTACACGTGTAACTGAGAGGAAAAATATGCCCTATCAATTCTGTTATTATCAGACACAGGGCAGGTAGACTCCAAATATTATTTGAGGATCATTTAAGTCTTCTGTTTCCCTTAAAAAAAAAAAAGTAAAAGAAAGACCACCACTAAAATTTCAGGAGAATGCATCTATGGATATATATAATTTAATAATAAAGCACCACAGTGGACATAATTATCAAACAATGATTGCTTCTCCAGCCCTCCTCTGATATGATTTTACAGAAAAGTTAATTAGTTGGAATGTTTTGAAAATTACAAAAGTGAGTGGAAAATCAATTCATACAAGCATACAGACATTCAGTATCATGTTTCCTGTTGCATGATCTAGCATAAAATCATGTATCTTATGTTGTTATTATATCTGTGTCTTATTAATGTTATTTATTATTGTTTTATTTTGCTTTTACAGTACTTCCAGAAGTTCTAACTGACCAAAGAGGTTCACTGGACAGCAAACAGGTGGCATGAAACTTTCTGAACACGGAAGGATTTGGACTTTAAGAGGGCAGAAGGAGGAGGAGAAGACAAGAACTGAACATTTGCTTACGGTGGCTTTGCAAGGTCTGCAACCATTGAACTACAGTGCCACCTTCCTAGCAGTCTCTCTGGGTTCTTTATGAAGACTTATGAAACATTCATTATTTCAGTCCTTAAAATTAATATCAAGAATTATCATTCTTGATAATCTTTGTTGTGTTTCTGGACTGCCTGAATGTTCTGATCAGAGAAAATAGATCATACATAAAGAGACATCATGTTTTATGATGTTTTATAGTTTAAGAATTGACAAGGCATCACTCTACCATGCGTTAAAAAGAGCTATCACAGTAAGACTAATCTGATTCCATGAAGAAATACAGGAAAGAACAATTTTTCTACAGTTAATAAATCTATGATTAGTCAGTAATTTTAGAATCAGAAATTCAGTGGCTTGTGCTGTAGCTGTAATTTGCTTTTCATAAAACTACATGGGAACTGCTTAAAAAAATCAAACTTTAAAAAATCCTATTGGTCGTTCTGCATCTTGCCTCGGCCACACACAATAGCAAATGCTTACAATGAGAATAGCTCCACTGGAGCAATACTAATACATTTGCCACAGCTCCTACTCTGTCATTATGCACAGGAGCCTGTGCTTATCCCTTTTTAAATTGGAGACTCTTTTAACCAAGAATCCCCAGGATGAAACCGAACCATTTTCCTCACGGCAAAACAAATCCTTCTCTGGTGAATTTTGTTATTGTTTATTGTTACAGTGTTTTATCAGCACTAAACTGTATGAAAGCTTCAATTAGTTCTTGATGAATGATCCCATAAAATCATGTAGTTTCATTTCCCCTGCCACCAGATATTTCACTGAGTGTTATTAAATGAAGTATAATTGGGACAGGATTCAGGAAACTTAGAGTTTTCTTATTTTCCTTTGGGCTTGAACATTAGAGTGTGCCTCAAATATTTCATTTTTTTAAAGGTGATGGCTTTTTGTTTTAAACTGACAAATGCTTTGCAGTTCAAAATTATTGTTTAAGGTTGCCACTCTATTAACACAAGAGTAGAAAAACACAGATTTTTCAGCCATTTTCTGCACCTTTCTCCTTTGTCAATAGTTTTGTATATTTTGCATTCTGAAGACTAAGGAAGATTCACTGGATAAAACAAACAAACAAACAAACACAAAACAACACACATTCCTACCAACTCCTGTGAATAGCCATATTGTATTTGTCTCTGATGAAACTCCGTTGAATACAACATAATTGCAGCAAAAATGAATACAGCGTGTCTCACTATACATTTACATTCTGGTTTATTATGACTAGTGTTCTGTGCTTTGGGATAGAGACTTTTCTTCAGCAAAATCCAAAGAGAAAATGTTCTCAGCAAGTAATTTAAACTTTGTTTTTGAAGGAGTTATTCAGATACATTACCACTAATTTTGTCCTTGTTCCTAAGTTTCATATTCAAATACAGAATTTACTGAGCACAAGCATCGGTGTCTACATTCACATCTCTGATATCTGGACTACCTAAGAGCTTTACAGCAATGGAAAGCCTGCTCTGAACATAGTTATCTCTCTTTTACCAAATTCTATGGTATAACTACTGGGGGAAAAAAACAGCTAGTAAAAGATTGACATGTCTGGATGAAGGTACTAACTGTCAGATCTCATAATGGAAGGAAATTTCTCTAACTACTTAAAGACTCATTTTAGCCTACCTAGAGCTATCAAAGTATCCTTTGACTTGTCTGTTCACTTCTTTTCCTCACATGTTGCAAGCAGATTTATCCAGTGGTGCTGCTGGATATACACACTGCTGCAACTATCAGTGCTTCACAGCAAAATACAATTAGTCTGCTGAATGGGATAAATGTGTTTATTGGTATCAGAGCCAAACATCACCCACCAGATACATCTAAGTAACTTCCAAAGAGAAGATGCTATTTTCAGTTAAAAAAAAAAAAAAGTGACAATTATCAGACTATCTTCAAAGAAGTGTGAAGATATTTATCATATACTGCAAAAGAGTTTTTCCCTTCATATAGTAGAAGATGAAACTACTATCAGGCATCATTTTTGGATCAGTTAAGAAGTAAGAAATCAAGCCATCAAACCACTAAACACAACATATGAAAGGTTCAGATTTTACAGTTACATTATAACATAAATCATACAGCATTGTGAAAGAGAAGAAGGTAATAAATACATGAATGGAGCATGATATTTTTGCTGCTACAGGTAGAGTTTAGTTATTTCTGTCATTTCTTCAACAAGTCAGAAATTTTACAAGTAAATCTCAGTGTTTGGGTTCATTCACAAACCCTGGAAGTCAGGAAAAATTCCTACATGGTTGTATTATTGACTGATAAGGCAAAAACATGCAAAAAAACCCCAACCATTCTTCTGATTTGGGACTCAGGAGAACTGACTTCAAATGCTGGCTTTAACACAGGTGCCTTCCGTCAGGCAAGCCATTCTCCATCTCAGCAAAACAGGGCTCTTCTGCTTCCCAGCAGTGCATGATAAATTCACTTTTGCTTGAAGCACATGCCCACATTCATAACCAGAAAGGACATGAGCAGCCCAAGCTACCTCAGCATCTCTCCCCTCTTGGCTAGCATGGCACCTGATCTCATTGCCCAACTAATCTGTGCTTTCATGGCATGCCTGGGAGGTAAGTCTAGCCATTGATAATGACTTTAATGTCTACATTAGCTATAAATAATAAAATGCTACCTACCTAATAAAATGCTAAAATGAGGTGAAAGCCCTCAAATATTTGTTTGAGAAAGTACCTCTTGAGAGGACATACCCAATAATGGTATAAAAGAGATAAATGCTCTTCCTGGCAGAGTATTTGGACCCTCTGTTAACCAGCAGTATAAGTGGATAACTGTGCTCGGAGAATATTTCTTCACAACTCTCGAAGAATACTTTTGAGTTCCAGACATCAAAAGAGCTACATGAACCAAGTGCTATTGTATGTTATATTGAGATCAGTTATAAATAAAAGAAGATAAAGGAAAATAGAAAAGTCAAATTGTTTTCCTCTGTCATTCTTTTCTTTTAATCAATATTTGTTTTTAAAAGTAAGAGAGTTCTACAGGGCTCTGGTTAAATAAGACCCTTTCTGTAATTATAAATGTACACATATAAGAGTCCTTTTAAAGGAAAATAATGCCCTACTGGGTATTTGGGAGAGAGGGCTTGTTCTCTTACAAATTTTCACAGTGCTCTGGGAGTTAGTCCTCTGAGGATTCATAGTGCTGGTGGGCTCCCACTTTAAAGAACTTCAGATTGCTGAGGGTGGTGTTTCCCCTTTGAAGACTGTTACATTTTTTAACAGATCCTCCTTTGAAGATATTCATATCTGTGGGGTTCTCCAAAAGAGTTGGGGGAAAAGTCCCCTGTTGATGCTATTTACCAGGTTAGAATTTCAAACTTGGGAAAAATAGCTGATCCCTGAGAGGAGGATGCTCTTTTTGAAGCAGTTCAGATGGTTTCAGCAGGCTTTGCTTCTGAAGTTCTTATTGCTAGAAGGTGTCTGGCTTTAAAACTTTATAGTACACAATGTCACAGCAATACTGTGGAGAAAATTGCATTAAATTTTTTTAAGGAAATATGAAAAACACTGCTATGAAAATATTTTTAAAGGCACACAACGTGTTTGCTTGTTTGATAAATGGAAAATTTGTGCTAAGTGTAAGGATTATGCTCTCTCTTCTACAATAATCTCATCAGAAAAGTTCTTAACATGCAAAGTCTCTGATACATAACCTTTGACACCTTTTTCAAAGAAAGAAATAGCTTGGAATTTCTGGGTGCTTGGAATTTCTGTCCATTTTCTCTAGTATATTCCAGAGGGAAAAACTGCAGACAATAACACAAAACCTTTTCCTTGCACAAAGTGTGGCTTTAGCTACTCAGAAGTATATAGATTATGAAGAAACTCAGTTATTAAGATCTCATCTAAATATATGATATAGCAAAGTGCATTGGCCATTCAACAATGAAGAGTTATGTTGCTTCTCTAAGAACTCAAATCTGAGATTAATAATTACTTACTAATCTGAGTTTACTAATATGACAAGAAATTTTGACAAATGTCACTATTTCCGAAGGGTACAGTAACTTTTGCGGAAATGCTCTGGTGTGGGCACTGCCACTGCTATATCTTGTCAAATGTAAGGGGTAAAATTACATGTACACACAAATAGAAAGAACATTTGAACAACAAACTCCAACAAACAAACAAATAAAATTACATGTACAAAGAACACCTGAACAACAAACTCCAACAACAAACAAATACTAACTTCTTCATATTTTGACATAAGCTTATATAGACCTACGGATGATCTGGTGGGGTATTTGGGATTAGAAAAGTACGATTTCTTTTACTGAAATTAAAGAACAGAGAAGAGAAAAGATTTGAAAATAGTTTCCCAAATAACCTTGTGTATTTGTCTTGGCTTTAAAAAGGCATTGGTCAAACAAGGTTAGATGGTAAACAAACACAGAAAAGACAAAACGAAAAAGAAAAAAGAAAGCAGCAACAGCATAGTATATACTGATTAATGGATGCTATAGATATCTTACTGCTCTGTCTGCTTGGTTAGCTTTGTTTCAAATCTGATACAGATCTCATACTGCACAGCTGATCCTGAAATAGTCCATGTTCCTTTAAATTCAGGCAATGCATCACTTTCTATTACCCTGTGTCACATCAGTCTATGACTCTAAAGGATGAGTTATGTGGACATGAGCTGGCATGAGGGCCCAGTTCAGACAAATCTTTCATGAGAAAGTCAAATGTTCACACAGACAAATTCTTTCATTTTAATACAACACACATTGTTTATGTAGAAAAATTTCAAAAGGAAATTACTTGCTGCCTTATGTGTTGCAGTAACCTATGGATTCCTTAGTTTTGTGACAAAAATTCCTTGGAAAACATTTTCCCAGTAACCATTACAGCTATACAGTGCTCAACTTCCACTGGAAAAGAGAATCCATTTACTAAATCTTCTTTAGTTCAAAACTCAGATGATGGTAGCTTTATAGAATTACCTCCTTGGCAGTGAAATGCTTTATTGCCATTAACACCAACATTCCTCAGCATTTTTTCTTCTGCTGAAAAGATACACTAAAATGGGTATGCTGACAAGAAGGTTTAGCGGAAAAGAATCTCTCAGGCTGTGGTTCACATTAATCTTTTGTGCTAGACCAGCATGCAGCTGAACCCAAACTTCCTTAGCATCAATGTAACCTATAACACCAGTTTGACGCTACCGCACATTGGCCTGGTTTCCAGGAAGGAAAACTAAAGACATGGACAGTCCAGCAGGATGGAGCCATATGTCTCAAGCCCCTTACACTGAAACGCCACTACCAATAGCAAACAAGTTAAATAACATTACAGACCCATAATACTAAGTCTAGAAGGAATTTTCAGATTCTAATTATCAAGCGCAAGAATTCCCTTCTGCTCTCATTCTTAACTACTGTGTTTACTAATGGTATGCCTTCAAAAAAGATTTTCAGACCCCATGAAAAAGCACTCAGAAAGAGTAAGGAAACATAAATATGATAATTATAAAGAATGAGTAATCACTCTTCTAGGAAGTGGCTGATTGCAAAAAGACCAGCAAAACTACATGTCAGTTTCATTCACCGCAAGGAGGTTCTGCTTACTGTTTCATAGTAAGTACCTCAGACTGTATCCTTCAGTTATGCTAATTCTTGTAACTTTGATTAATTATTTCATATCTTATTTACAAGCATTTATCTTACTGTCTCAGGGATAATGAGATAGAGAAGACATCAGTGCTACTGGTGCAGCTGAAGGGTCCTTCTGAATCCGAGTGAGTGCTGCTTTGTGGCTAACTTCATGTTCTAAAAAAACCCCACAATCAGCTGACAGCTAAGTAGTCATGTGACAGCATTATGGTGTAAATGGTACTTGCATTAATTTCTTAGGGGAGAAATAGAGAGCTGTATTCTTTTGAATATAAACTATAAATGAAACAGCAGCACTACATAGGATGTAAATCCCCAATGTACTCTTATAACACAGAACCATCTAACTTGCAAACTCATTCTCCTCTTGTGTCATCCCTTCCTTAACCAAGTAATCAGTAATGAAGATAAGATTTTTGTGGCATTTACCACTACCAAACGCTCTATGTAACTTGCCACCACTTCAAACTCAGATGCCTTTTAATGGGAAGCTGGATCCATGAGACACCCTTCTCAACAGACTTTGCTTCTTTCCAGCTACTTGAAACCCAACTGCCAGGGCTGGGTGTTTGGCATAAACAAATGTCAGCCTTCCTTTGCTAGGGTGACAATGGCTTCACACATATTTATCTGCTTTTCATTACTTTGTATCACACTCTCCAATTCTATTCACCTTAGGTTTTATTTAAGACGAAATAAGGCTTCAATGATGCATTTTAACTGTGTTATTCAACACCCACCAACTCACTGACAATTGCACATCAATACACTTTAGTTAAGCATCTGTTTCCTCATTTGCTTCCTTGTCAAATTTGCAATTTATGTCTGCATAACTTTTCACTCTGTAGCTGCATTCTGCATGAAACAGGTAGAGAACACACAGCAAAACCCTACGCTTGGTCTTTGGAGCAAATATGCTGTGCAAGTTCATGCTGCGAAGACTGTAAAAGTTCTTTAGGGTTACACATAGGTGTGAAAACTGTTGTGATACTCTGTTGAAGTCATAGTCACGGGTAGGTAATAATTAAATTGTTTTAAAAAAATTTAAAAAAATAAATAAAAAAATAAGAGTATTAAGCCCTTGTATTCAGAAAGAAGATTTTAATATCACTAAAAAGGGATGTTTATTTAAAAGAGAAATAGAGAAAATAAAATTTAATAAGAGCTTTATTGTGAAGTTGAATAATTAATTGTCAAAACATCTTTCCTTTTTATCCCCCCAACTCACCTCCCTTTCCTACCCTCTTCCCATAAAATATCAGGCTTTTTCTCAAGTTTATATCAAACAAACAAACAAAAATTTCTTGTGGCAGCTGAGAAGCTTACTATCCAAATCCTGAATATTTTATAGAAAATAAAATGGTATTTATTTTTAAGTGCATTCTACCTTCAACACAACTGCATCCTCACAACAAATCTATTGCGTTGTCCTGACATAGTTACTGCAAAGGTTTTTCCTTTGCTGTCCCAAGGGCCCAATTGATTTATCTGCCAGAAGCCTAAAGCCCCAAAATAAGATCGCTTTGAGTTTACAGAGGTCATTTTTCATTGTCTAAATAAAAATTTCTAAACAAAAATCTCTCATCCTGTTAACCGCAGGGTCCTTATCTCCCCAGAGGCTACAGAAACCTGAGAGAAGCCATTTCAATTCTTTTATGAAGAAAGATAAAAGCAAGTTTTCGATTAGAAAGCCAAGGAAAGGCTTCTTATTAAATGGTGGTAACAGTAACTAGTCGAAAAGGCAAAACCGTTCAAGGAAGGGGGGAAAGAGGGAAATCATTATGCATGAAGCAAACACTATACATGAGGCTGCCAAAGCAATCTGAGACAGTGACATTCAGGAAGAGAAGGGAAGTTCACAAGCCTTTGTAACTAGTTGTAGTTCAATCCCATCTATTTAAACAGAACTGTTTTATCAGGAATGTTTTCTTAATTGTGTGTCCATAGCTTTTTCAACCAATATTAACTGTGTTGGAGTAATTATGTATTCAGCCCCTTTCTCCTGATCTGTCATCATTCAAAGCACTTATGCAGTGCTGACTGGGTTTTGAGATGGCATGTGATTCCAGCCCTGGAATAATAGATTCTGCAGTGCTAAGCTAAAAGTGAAATTATTAGAAGTTGCTTCATATTCAAAGTTATGACAAAGTGAGATAAACAGAGACGTTAATGGTGATGCAGAGGGAAATTATCCAGACCTCTGGAAGCAAAAGGTTTCTGCTGTTTGGAAAAATTCTCAGTATATATGACCGAAGTACCCTATCAATGTTTTCCTTTCTCCTTCCTACATAACAGAAGAAGAGAAATTTACGATAGAAGGTAATTCTTCAGGATGCCAGCTCTAAATATCTAACCTGATATTTAAAATGCCAAGTTGAAAAATCCGCCTATAATTTCTTATGCAGAAAAAATCCAGGAGAGGTTTTGGGAGTGGTTTCTACTTAATAAGGATGTGAATTCGGAACTCCCAGCATTTAAGATTTTCTCATGCACTAAGGTGTATTCCTAAATGCCTAGATGAAATCCATACATAAATGAGGATGGTACAGTCACATCCCTCTCCAGCAGTCCAAAAATCCACATTTGGATTTACCTGTCATTGTCACTGGCAAAATGTACCAGCCAACACTGTCTGTGGACATGGCATACTGATAGACAGGAGGCTTTCTTAATCTCTTGTATCCTGAAAACAATTTAGAAAATAACCTGAAGTGAATTTCTTCACCCCTTTCCAATTGTTTCCAGTACATCCTTGAACAAGGTGCCTTTTTTTTTTTTTTAGTGTTTTTTAAATGGTGAGAATATTCTTACCTATCCTAGATGGCACAGTGCTTCCCTCCCCTCACACATAATTCAACAGAACCAAAATGGAATTATATTTCTCTCTTTCCCTGCTCCCTTCCCCTGCATATCTATGATAACAAGAAAATTTTCTGCTCCGAGTTTATATTTGCAACTGAATTTATGCTCTTGAATGGAGCAAAAGAAAAATTTAGTTTACTCAATTCAAATCAATAAGAAAATTTTATGCTTCTAAAGGCGGCACATCTCTTCGACTTCAGTGAGGTCAGGATTCTACCTCTAACATGTAGCTTTGTGATGTTAATAACTTCAGCAGACACAATTTAATTTATGCAGCCATCTTTTTCACCTGTATCTTACTTTTATATATTTCTATACTTACAATAGAGATATCTATCTCTAATTTTTTTTAAAAAAAGCTCTGAAAATTAGATTCCAACTAAACCACAATTTGCCATGCTTACTTCATTACTTTTCATATTTAAATGTATCATCTTTGCAAGGAACAGTCATACTGTTCACCAAAGTCCTGATCTAACCTCTAGTACAGTCAAAGGACCCCCTTCCCTGGACTTCCACAAGAGCTGAATTAGGCCTTAAGGGGCTTCTAAACATGCCTTTTTCTCATATATTCATTTAGTTGTTGAACTAGATGTAGCTGAGAAATGTACTACTATTTCAGCCAATGCAAGTGCCTTGTTTTGACAAGTAGAGTTCTAAAATTCAGTTTTCTGGCAGGGCGAGGGGGAAATATGCTGGTTCCCAAACATGCCTTCTGAAAGAATAAATTATGTTTAATATTTTTTTTTATTATTATTACTTTAATATTATTTGGCATACTTTGTGTATATTTGGAATCTAAGAAGTTAAAGCAAGGTGATTTAATGTGTTAAAGTTGATAAAGAATTATTAGAGGAATTACAGTTTTGAAATGTCTATCTTTCATTTTAGACCTTGAGACAGTCTTCTCCTGATCAAGGAGAGAGTTGGAGAGACTAAAAGAGAAGTTGATCACACAAAAAAAGTCAGCAATTTCACAACAAAAGTTTCTTCAGTCTAAATAATGCATTGTGAGATCCGATTTTTGGAAGTCAAAGACAAGCAAAAAGAAAATAAGGACCGCATTTATCATAGTAGGGACAATTACCCATCAGAACAGCAAAAAAATGCTGCTAAAAGTGATTGGTTGCCTTTCTGAAAGGTACAGCCTTGTCTGTACAGAGTTACTGAATGTAAGGCAAGGATTAATACCAGGATATCCTACAGCCTCTGCTAAACAGGAGGTATGACAAGACAATCCAACAGCCCCTTCTGGCCTTAAACCCCTTCAAATTCATGAAACCCAGAAACACTTTTTGTTGGAACACATTTGCTACAGTTGCTGTGATTCACCCTCCATTTTATTCTCTGGGGCTCCCTGCCAAACACAAGAAAATAAGTTTTTAAGCCCAGAAGGATTTCTATAGTAATACAAGATATTGATCCCTGTGTTGTTTTCAGCAGCAGCTTGTTTCTCTGTCCAGGTTCCTCAGAATCCCAGTGTGCCCGGCAGGTTAATGCTGAGTAACTATAAGATGTTTGGAAAACATGACACACACTTTACTATATGATGTTATATTACCCAGAGACAGCAAGAATGACAGTGGCACGGATTCAAACCCATGTTTATATTTATTAAAATCTGGTTGTATACTGAAATGCCAATAGTAGTTTACAGTGTGTGTCATCCATTCTATGGAAATTTAGGTTAGTAAGAGTTATGCCACCTCCAAAGAGCCACAAACCTAATGCAAACATGGAAGATGAGACTGATGCTTGGGAAGGTGCACAAACACAATGAGCCTCATAACAGGCCTCTTATTGCTTAGAAAACAGAGCAAAACTCAACTCTGCCATTTTGATAGAAAATGCTGTGCTCCTTTCTTCTTTCCTTGGGCCTGAGTAATTCAAGAAAAGATAAAAGAATTGATTCTGTTCGCTGCTTCAAGATACCTCCTGGTCTTTTAGTGATCAAACTGATGCCCAGCAATAAAATAGCTCCTTACATCTATGCATTTTTTATCATCTATTGGCAGTGAGAGCATCAGAGAGCTTTTAGATGGTTTTTAAAATCACTTGCAGGTATTTTTGCTTGATTTTTTCTTTCTTTTGAGTGCAGGCAAATGTCCTGCATATAAAAATGTCCCAAGCATCAGTAAACAGATTTATGCACCGTTATTCACAGCTGTGTAGTTTGCGTCAGAGCCTCTGCAAGTGGGACCAATACAAAACTAGTAAAAGGTTACATTACCTCCAGATAAACCATGGCACTTACTTATCTCTTACAGTGTTGTTACCATCATTTAGAAATACAATGTGATTATGAGCAATTTCCAAACTTGCCCATTCTCAACTGACGTGTTTGATGTGCACTTTTCCTCTGGAAAGACTATGCAACTTTTTCACATAGGTTTTCCAAGAGCTGCAACCATGCAACAGGACTTCAGAAGCTGATCCTCTAAGAGAAAATCACTGTATGCATTAAAAGATCAAATAAAGACTATAGATGCTGGTCTGTATGTGTGCATGCCTTGCTATATCAGTGAAATAGCAATGAAAAACAAGGAATTTTCCATTTTGCATATTTAGAAATGTCTATACTATTAATCTTTAATGTTTTATTGAGTTACAGCCTTTAAAAATGAAAAGTTGGGTGAGGGATGGTTTGTAGTTTTTACACAAAAGGAACAAGGCTGTAATGCATTCTTCAGTATTGTGACACTGTGTCTTTTTAATTCCCTTAGCTTCTTAGATACTTGGCCATCACTTGCTCACACATCCAGGGTCGAACATGCACCAGGCTCAGGGTCAGAGAGGATTTTCCTTTCTGGTGACTTCAGGAGGAGTTCAGGAGGAGTCTGAAGCCCTTTTTCTGCAGGAAGGGCCACATAGCCAGAATCATCAGGGCAAGTCTTTCCTAATCCATTTCCACTCACAACACAGTCCTCAGGTGCTGGTGAATCCTGATCTCTCCCCTTCTTGCTAGAGGAAACAACTGTTGTGTCCCATGACAAATTAACCAAACCAAAGTCCCTGGGTTCAGGATAATGTTTTACCGGTGTAACAGATGCAGCTTGTGGTTTAGAGGATATCAGATGAGATAACCTGAATATTCTCTGAAGCCATGCAACTTGTTGGCATTTAAAATCATAAACATATTAACAAACATCTGTTACACTACACATCATAACATCTATTGTAACAAACCATACAATATGCTGCACTATGTTAGTGATAATAATAACTACTATAATTACACATGGAAAAAAAAAAAGGACGAGCAACTCAAAAGCATTAAGTAGAACCAAAATATAAATCTCTCTGACAAAGCGTTCTCATTTATAATGTAAAACCTTACATGAAAGAAAAACACAACCAGCACAAGACATCTGAATTGCAGCTCCGATTGAGATCCAAACAAACTAAAGTTAGGTGTAAGGGCAATGTGTACCCAGGGACATAAATAAATAAAAGGAAGCAAGAAAATAGCCTCTTTTTACATCCAGACAGTCCAGAGAATAATAATGTGCTAGTTTTTCAAATCCAAGTACCTATTGAAGATTGTAATGATTTCAGTCTAAAAAGCAATGCTGGAAAGCCTCTTCAGAGATTGCAAGCTCCCACTGTGCAGAAACATCGTGTCACTGCACACGGGTGTAATGGAGACAGACAAAAGAAATACTTCAAGGAAAGACGTGGGGAAGCACTGGATGATGTACTTTCCCAGAAAACCTAGTTACAGTTTTATCAGTGAAAAAAAAAAAAAAAAGAGGGAGATGGAGGGTGGAAGGGGACATGGTTGAGTCATTTCTCACCCTAAACTGAAAATGCTGCCTCAAAACTGTCCTGCAAGCAGAGAAGTTTAAGGTATCCCTTTACCAACAATTTACCACAAGAAAGGATCACAACATGGTTTTTGGTTTTCTACACTTTCTACAGTAATCTACAATTCCAGTCTGGTCTCTCCAGTCTTCTCTACTGACCTTCCTATACAGAGAAAAATTGAGAAGCACTGCAAGGGCTGTGTTAATCATCCTGAAACTTGTGTGCCTGCAGCTTGTTTTACCCTGTATATTTATTTAACTTGCTTTTAAAAAAAAAAAATCAGCATAGGTTGTTACACAAACAAAAGACAGTAATTAAGGTGAAATTACTCAGACTACTTTAGTTTATACTAAGATTTAAGCCTGTATGATCATTTAAAGATGCTGAACATTGTGTAATGCATCAATAGTAATTACATTTTATTTACTTCCAAAGGTTGATCCTGTATAATATTTATGAGGTAAAGAAAAATATTGTACTTCAAGGAAATTAAGTTTTCCAGGAATATGTTATCTACATTTCTTGTTTTTTCTTAATCAATTCACGCAATAAATCCATTTGACTCCATGTTTTTAACTACAATACAGAAAAATATCATGACATTTTTATTGGAGGTCAAAAGGACAAGAAGATATTTTTTAAGCCTTTTGTTTGTTTGGTTGGTTTTGGTTTTTTACATGAAATTATTAACATCTAAAGGGAAAGAAGCTATCTCTCATTTTGAGTTTGAATGAATCCATTTATATGAGAGTTGCAGAACAGCAGCAATTGAAAGGGGAAACTTGAGATCTCTCTTTCCTTATAGGAGGACATTCTTTATTTTGAAAAATACAAGTGTCAAAGATTGATATCTAGGCAATGGTCAAACACCTGAAAGAAAAAATGCACTAAGAGGCTTCTTTCCATACCAGATAAAGTCATTCCCAACTCTGAAGCTTTACTGCTTTGAGTACAGTCAAGGTCTTTGTGTTTCTTTATACATTTTAGTCAATATTTTTTTTTCCAGTCCTATAGAAATGGAGATATATTTATAGAGATGGCCACTCAGAAGTTCCCAGAGAAGTATCCAGGTTATTGTCCGTATCTATATTCCCAACCCCATCACCTACATTTTGTTCTTGGCAAGTGGCAGTGTCAAACCCTGACAGAGAGGAAACTCCTGGGTGGCAATCAGCCCCACAAGAAGTGACTGGGATGGAGCATGGAGGACAACCTCTCTAAGTGTCTCAGCTCCTGAAATATGCAAAGAAGCAGCAGTAATTTTGACTCTGAGACATTTATGGGACATTAAAGGGAGATGAAATCTTTCAGAGACCACCTTTGCAGCCCCCTGTTGCACTGGTTCCCTTCACTTCAAGGTCATGGCGCACCTTTGAGCAACAATATTGGATTCAGATTACATGCAAAAATATCACTTTAAAAAGATGTTAGAAATTTAAAAGAGAAAACAAAACACAAAAACAGAGGAAATTATACTGTACAAACAAATGTGCAGTCATACTTCATCAGTAATGCATATATGCAAAACTCTTCAGGTGCAGAGCTATTCCTTTTCAAAGCCATGCTAAAATTGGAAGCTCTCTTCAGTGATACAGAGCTTTCACTTTCTTGTCTGATGTTTGCGCCACACAGAAAGAGAGCACAGCCTTTCAAACACTTTTCCTCTTAAGTTTCTGAGCTAAAACCCAGCTGGATGCAGAAATACTCAGAGCAATAACCATATCTATCAGTACTCATGAGATCAGATGTCTCTAACCTAACTGTAACTATGATCCTTCCTGTCTGTAGGTTCTAATAATCACTATGAAATTTGGGGGATTACTAAATAATCGTAATCCTAATAACATTAGTAAATCTGTGATATAAACCATGGAAACCATTATAGTAATGTGTTTTACTTTGTTTTGCCAGGATTCAAAAGCAAATAAAAATACGAGGAAAGCAGAAAGTAAAACCAGAAAAAATAGGATGTTGCTGCCACTGATGTCTATGGCAACTGGCAGAAATCCCATGGATTTTAATGGGAGTAAGATTTTCAATTTTTAATACTTGTGCCCTACATATCTTTCATCTTCAGTTCTTCTCGACAGCATTGATTACATGATGTTCTGAAAAAATGAACCACAAAATGCAGTCTTGGCCTGTTGGAAAGGTTTACTCTTTTTTTTTTTTTTCCTTTTCTGTATCTTATGCTCAAATTTCAAACTTGGTCATAAGGATTATATTTTTATTTTACTACATGAGGGGATTGAAGAAGTCTCAATGCTGACAGAACACTTTATGTGATATTTAGCAACAAGGAAGGAATCTCTGTCAGCCCAGAATTCACAGGAGCAGGAGTTGGCTAAATTCAAGGCACGGTGTGGGAAAATTACCTCAGTACTGTCTACTTTTGCTGATTTTTCCTTATGCTGACACTTCTGATGCCCTGAAAGTTGCTGTGCTCACATCCTCTGCTACTGGTGTCAAAGAACACTCTCAGTCTTCACATGCCAAGATGAGGAAAACCTATTGCAATGCCCAAAAGACTTAACTCCTGTCAAATATATTCATTTAACACAAGCACTCTGGTCTATTGCTCCGAAGTCTTAAAGTGATGGCATACAGGAGGAAGGAAGAGAAAAACAGGCAGTAACTTTAAAACAAAATCTTCAATTAATAGATGGAGGCATTCCAGTTCATTGTAAGTGGGACAAACAGTATTAGCCATAAAGACAGAATTAGATTTTCAAATTAGTAATATATACAAAGGATTGTACACAATCGTACTGAAAAATAATAACTTAGAAATAACTCCCTTGTAAAAAAAAGGAAAAAAACCCTACTTGATCACACACTTGCAGATACAGTCTTTTTTGTGTCCAGACCCTGAAGACCACTGTCAACACTTGGGGCACTTTTAGCCATTACTGTAGATTTAGAATGATTATATTCTGCATGAAAAAAAATTAAAAGCTACTTGTTCAGCTATTTGGGGTACAATCTTCACTTTTGTTTTTCCCCCCCTTATTCTTGTTAAGTCTATCTAGGCCCAGCACAAAGTGAAAAGACTTCATCCTGTGTTACTGATTCCCTAAGATAGGCCACAATCCAAATCCACTTCTTTGTCCTCTTCATTTCATTAAGTTCACACATATGGGAATAAAACACTTTCAGAAAAGGGTCAATAGCAAGCCAGTCACATCAAACTCCTGATTCCATGGTATTATGAGAACGTATTCCTATACAGGCAGGGACTCCCACTGGTGTTATCATCCACTCATCTGTTCACAGAACAGAGTATCTTGACTTTGGAAAGGACCCATAAAGATCACAGAGTCTAACCTCCTGCTCCTAAACTAAGGAGCAGGATTACCTAAAACTAAGTCAAGACGAGATAGCCCATTTGTTTGGCTTACCACATCCACCAGCTGGGTTGTATTTGGGTTTCATAGCTGTAAAGTCCACGTACAACTTCTTTCATTATCAGACTTATAAGACTGCCACACAATTTTACAATTTGGTTTGCAGCATACACAAACAAGTAGAAATTTAAGAATAATCTCAAAAAAATGTCAAAGAATGTGATGCGGCTACAAGGAAAAAAAAACAACATCTGCAAGGCAGGTGAAATAATCTATCTGTGCAGTCCAGGAAGTGTCATCTGAATGTTTGCATGTACCTCTGAGTCCTCACATTGAAGTTTACTCGCTGGGGTGCAGTTTAAATCATCAAGGAGCAGAAAGCCTGAAGGAACTGGGTCTGTTTACCCTTTAACCAAAGAAAATGGAAGAATCATTTGAGCAATGCTGCAGTGTAGCAGATAAGTATATATTTGTTTAGTCCATTTTGGGTAGGAAAAAAAAAAAAGGAAGCAATAGATTGAAGTTATTGAAAGAAAATAAAATTACTGTTTTGAAGCACTGGATTAGATTCCCTGTGGAACAGTGAATTTTCACCCACTTAGGGTTTTTCAGAGGAGGCAGGACAAACTTGAATGACAAGGCATAGATATACATGTTGATCCTGCACTGGACCATCACACTAGTGATTAAAAAAAAAAAAAAAAAAAAAAAAAAAAAAGCTAAGCACCTTAACCCTTATTATTTTTCAATCATTTGTTCTTGAGAACAAAGACAGAAAAGTTTTCAATGGTCAGGATGATCAGGATGGATTGAAGGAGCTGTTTTTCTCTCTGTCTCTTTCCCATTCCTTCTCATTCATTTTCTTTGCTATGAATTATCCCAGAAAAGAAACCATTTATTTTCCATTGCAAAAACACCACAAAGTTCAGGAAAAGTAAGGATTGGGTCTGAATGACCCTTACTTTCTGTGCAGAATGTTGGGTTTGAGCTGTTCTTATGTTAAGATTTTTTTTTCCCTCTTCTTTAAGAATTTGTTATGAATACTGAAATATTTCTAAAATACTAAAAAGAGCATACAAACATGCAGCTAAACCCAAAAAAATCAAGCATGGCACAGTAGGAGAAGAAAGCTTCTGGGGAGAGAAAGCAAAACTGTGTGACAGATGGAAAAATCTCAATGGATGAATGGTACTACTACAAATAAGTAGCAGGCAGCCAGAGGGAATCAAATAATGATTATGGAAGAAAAATGAGGGGTAAAAAAATGGGGTGAAAAACCTTCAGCACTGGAAGAAAACTCTAGAGTAGTAAAGTATAATATTTTTATAAGGAAGGTTTAATTACATACAGGTAAAGCAGTAAAGAGAAAGAAGTTAGGCAACTGACAAGCAAGCCAGTGTGGATGGTATCAAAAGCTCAACATGTCCTTGGAGAGGAAGGAATGTACTCCAGGATTCGGTCTGGCATACCCCCAAACCTGAACAGATTACTTTCTGACGATCAATACCTGCAACCACCAGAGGCCTGTTGCAGAGTTTAAAAAAAAGAAAAAAAATCAGCTTCAAAGAGACCTGGTCCCAAGCTCACGTTTTATTTTTGCCACTGGGTGCTGAGGTAAGAGCTTTAGACAAGGCTCATTTTTCATCTCTTTATAGGGCTGTGGATTGAATATGAAGTGTTGCGGCATGTTCTCAGGGCTTCGCTCCGTTGGTTTCCTGTCCCAGAGAGGCGCACTCTCAGGATGACACTCGTCCCCTTTGACCAAAGCTGGTATCAGATCTTTCACAACAGCCTGATTAATGTCTCCTTTAACATCCATGACTCCTTATCCACCTATAAAGGAAAAAAATAAAATACTTATTGTTTTCTTAATTTAAGTCCCTCTGCCTTTGGAGACAGCTAGAAAAACCAAGGTTCCCCGTTTTGTTTGAAGTGACACTGATCAGCAGTTATATCCAAATACAGCTTAGCTACTTTACAAAAGTACAGTGGGCACTTCTTCACATACTGTAGTATACCTCAATAGAAATTAAACTTCAGATTTTACCCCATAATATAATTTAATCACAAAGACATGCTAAAATAAATGCATTTAGATATTACTATGAGTAGGAAGCAATAATTTATACATATTTCTGGAGTCACAGAGAGTTCTTTACAGTTTAGCTTAATTTTCTTTTGTCTTTCTCCAATTTATTTTTCAGATACTGAAAGGCAGTGCATATTTTCCAGGAAGCACTACTGTGATTTATTTTTTTGCCCATCTACCTTAGTTGCTGAAAATGTCTGGTCTGAATAAGGAAAACCAGAGAAGAACAGAAAATCTAAGCAGCTTTTTAAGGAAACAGTGAAAAAGAAAAAGAAAAGAGAAAAAGAAGAAAAATTTTAAAAAAAGAAAAAGAAAAAAAGAAAAAGAAGAAAGAAAGAACCGTATTATTAATAGCAAACTCCAGGATGATGGATGAAAAGAACAACAATATCCTTTAATCATAAAGCACTAACGTTCCAGCAGTGCTGGTAAGTGAGTGGAGCAGTGAAACCATTTGAGACTTAAACAGATGGATTAGGAAAGGTTCCACTGTGTGTTCCTGGACAGATTTCAAAACAGTAGCCTGATTAACTAATGCACAAAAAGCAAGTGATTCTTCCAATCAATAAGCTTTTATGCAAGCATATTTGAGTTATAATATTTAAACACAGCAGACAAGTGGGGAATCGGGAATTCCTCATGCTGGGCTAACAAAGCAGTAAGTTTTACTTGAATCTGGAGATCTCTTTTTTTCCCAGCAACTCTCAAAGGGGTTTTATAGCTAATGTTGTCACCACATGTTCATCAATATATTAACAGCTCCTGATGGTTTTGTGAAAATGATGGTGAGTCCCAAGTCATAAAGATCTTAGTTTTTTACAAATATTTTTTAAAATATTGTTTTAGGGAGAACTTAACCAGTTTTAACCAGGTGGAAACTACACATAAAATTAATCACTAACTACCTTTCCTAGTGAGTACACAAATAATTAAGAGAGGGGGTAAAATCAAAAGCTCAGGTCACCTGGGGTCATGCCCTTCAGCATGAATAAGGCATTTATCCCACGTAACAAATGGAAATGGAAAATAGTAACAGTTTTAAATGGATATTTTTACATATCTTTATTTCAAATATCTTTAAAAACAATTTAAAGGAGGTCACAGTTTTCAAAGAATTATTGGCAATGAATATTATGTCTCTTTCTCTTAAGTACCCAGAGTTGCAGATAGAAGTATGCTGTTTTATAAAGGTTTCTAAAAGTGACCTAAAATAGGTCTTTATATAAGATTGTGGTATTTGTTATTATTATTTCTAGTAACTTGCAGTGTTCCAAGGATAGAAACAGGCAAGAAAATGGAAAATTTCAGGCTTTTATAAAATCATTGGACTTCTAGGCCATGCTCTCTAGTACTCCATTTATATCATTATCAAGAAACATGCAGATTTTTACTGATACAGGTTTCCCTTTCTAACTGAGATCTGGCTACAAGATATTTGATGTTAAACCTTATACTTGTCCTGACAGGAATTTTGCTTTTCACCATGTAATATCCTTTATGAAACACTTTGATAATGTTTCCTAAATACTAACTTTTTAGTGTTTCGAGTTTTCACATTTGGGAATATTTAGTAGGTCTTCAGAAGTAACCTTTTTGAGACAAACAAATAATTGGAAGACAACGTACACAGTTAAAGCACTTATGACTTTGTTATTACAGGACTTTTCTTGGCTATCATGAAATTATATTCACCTGTAAAAGCCAGAACCCACAGAATACTGTGGAAATATACATTGATTATGAATCTCTACTTAGCTTAGCTAACCCACAAAACCAAATGAAGTTTCAAGAGATGAATAAGCAAAATGAGTAGTTCAGGGCCAACACAGACAGTTGTAAAACTTATCCTTAGACAAGGAAATTCACCAGATTTGCTTCAAAGGTGATGTCATTTTCAGGGAGAAAAAAACCAACCAACCAACCAACCAAAAAAAAAAAAGAAACAAGTTAAAAAAAAACCAAACAAACAAACAAACAAAAAAACACAAACAAACAAACAAAAAATCCAAACTAATATTTGACCAAATAAGAAAGATCTCTCGATTCTTCTAGACACTTCAGGTTCTAATGACTTCCCTAGTTATAAAAAAGTCCTGCATTTTGCCAGCATACAAAGTAGTCATTACATGTGTCGTATTTGTCACTGTCTTCTTGCCTGCTAGAAGCCAGCTCGTAATTGCACATTGTGATGTCTCAAGGACTTCACTCTGGCCTGAAGTACTAGACTGCTGTGATGCTCGGACTTTATCTCTTTCCGTCAAGGAGTTTGGACTCCATGACCTGTGGAGTTGCTGGATTTCCTGGATCCCCTTTAAATTGCCCAACCAGGTCCTCTGCTTAGTACATGTGTAGGTCTGAATAAATGTATATATTTGCCTTGAGGTTTACAATGGAAATGTTCTTCATAAATTGAAAAACTATATTGGGGAATAAAATGCCTGCAGCCCCAAAACAAGTAATAAGTATATTAGTCTACACTACTAGAATAGTGTCTTTTAGTCCCCAAGGTATGACCCTCACAGGATGAAATGTCATTCATTGTCAGAGTGACTAAACAGTTGACAGAAGCATGTAGTAAACTGGTATTACTCATTAAAATCCTCTGAAGACAACAGAGAGAGATCCTTCCAATTTTATGAAAGGGTTCCTCTCCTTTCTCAGACTAAAACCCTCTTTTTATCCTTAGTCTACATACGAGTTGTAACCACAAAGTCTGTCTTCTTTTCCTCTTCACTACTCTGAGCCTCAGACTGGAGGAGGAAGAGGAGGAAGGGTGTGATAAGAAGTACCTTTCCTCTGTACCAGGTTGTTGCTAATTCAATCCCCACTATCAGCACACGCTGAACATAGTGTTTGAAGCAATGGCAGCATAAATTCTCTGTTTTTTCTTGTTATTCAAATTCTGTGACATTTTGTGATGATCTGAGGGCATGTTTACCAGCAGTAAAAATATCATGATGTCATGAATAGACTAGAACCCAGATGCTATGATTCAACTTCGGCTGCCAATTACTGCTAATTTGAATACAAACAAATCTGAAAGTAAAAACATTAAATTAAGGATATTAAATACATTAAGTAGATTTTGAAGTATTACCCTATTTCTACTTTAAGGGGCAGTACAGATTCCAAGAAAGAAAAAGAGTTCTTACCCACAATTAAAACAGTAAATAGTATTACATTCTGTGTAGCTCCTAGGAATTCAGTCCCCCACAGTTATCTGTGGGATGTTTCACACTGCCACAGTAGGGAAGTTCAACATTTCAACCTCTTACTGTAAAAATTAACCTGCGTTTTCTAATACATTTTGAACTCTGTTCACAGAAGCCCACATTGCATGAAATTCACAGGCCCCCACAGAGATAAAATAATTCTCCCTTTTGGTGCACCACTGAGGAATGCCAAAAATAGTTGAACATATCACGACAAAAAAATCTCCTCTGGGGACTGCAGTGTTTTTGCCTCACTGGAAAGAAGAAAACAGGGTATGTATCTATGTATACAATTACATCCAATTTCTCTATATTATTCTAAGTAGTTAGTTTACATTCTGGAGATTCCTGAATCTCAGATCTACCTAATTATTACAGTTCTTCCCTATTCCAAATGTGTAAGAAGAACATTGTGTAATTTCAATTACTGAATAACTAATAGCAATTGTTACTTTCATTTACCGTGAAAACATATTAAATACCAACACCTCTAAGAAGCATATAATTTTGTGTAATATATAGATACCCAAGCACATATCTAAATGCAGATGCACTTGCATGCAGATGTGTGTACAATTGTTCGCTGTGAAGAAAAAATGTCCTCATCGCCATCTTTACCATACTGTTTAACTTCAGCAGGTGATTTACTTGGGTGGAGTTTTACATCAGTGGTATAATGCTTACATAGAGAGGTTGGATTGACTTGAACCTGAGTCACTGGAAGGACAAAGGTTTTTCATTAAAATCTTGCTGATTAGCCCTAAAAGTGACACTGATGACCTCGGAGACAGTACGAGGGGTGTTCTTCATGAGAAACATTGAAGATATGAAACTCTTACACAGTCCTAATGTGCATATATATGCAGATCTCAATAACTTGCCCTACTCTACTCTCTTCTGAGATATTTTTAGAAATATTTCTATGGAAGATGTAGCAGCAGTAAGACCAGTTATAGTACATTTCATCTTGAAATATACCTGTGTAGTAGAATATATGTGAGAGGCATAGAATCATGCTTTTATAAACTGCACAACAAATTCACCTGAAGTCAAATGAAAGAAGTTTATGTTCGTTACTGACTGTGGTGAAATTCTTTTTGGATGCTATGTGCTTTAACAACCCTTTATTCCTGCCTATATGCCTCTGTGAGTGGAAGCATCTTTATTAGATGTTGTGGCAGCCTTCAGATTCTATTCACACAAACAAACAAGATATTACTTGATGCCAAAACATTTGTATGGGTGCTGAACAATCATCATTAAAGCAGTCAACATTAAGCATTCAGAAATGGTTAACACTCCAAAGCTTTTAAGAAGGTACAGATTTTCCATTGTCTGAAAAGTAAGAAAGGTTTTATAACTGGTTTTCATCTATCTACAGAAATATTTTTTCCTATTTAATGAAGTCATTGTGCTTATACGTACAATACCATCAATTTATCCTTAAAAGAAAAGGATATTTAGGAGTGGAAATGATGACATTTCCTTTAACCATTGATATCAAATATTACCCTGAATTAAAAATAAATGTAAATGGAAACCCGTTTTAGTTATTACATCTGTATGTAATACACTTTTAAACATTCATTATATATATGAGACTAATCATGTTTTTGTCCATGTAAATGTCCTTATAGAAAGCACTTGTAGTGAACACTGTGTTGTAATGAGATATGTAGGTCATATCATGGGAAATGCCTCTGTAAAGTTTAGCCACTTGATGTATTTGCAGGTGTGAAATATCTCAAAGGCTCCATTCTGATTAGATGAATTTCAAATTCTGTGACAAGCATTAATATGCCCTGTGCAGGACTGGGTGTTGAACACCAAAGATATTTATACATTCCACTTGATGCTCTTAATATTAGGGTAATCAGTTTGCTCACTCCTTTTAATTTGTCACATTTATTTCATATAGCACAAGAGATCGCCATTGCAAACTATCCATGTTTCCTTGGCTTAAGGAAAATTTTTTAAATTATATTTT
Source organism: Formicarius rufipectus (assembly GCA_013399695.1). Lineage (NCBI taxonomy): Eukaryota > Metazoa > Chordata > Aves > Passeriformes > Formicariidae > Formicarius > Formicarius rufipectus. The sequence goes on from VXAU01005684.1 coordinate 72,976, forward strand.
CAAAAAAAAATACATCTGTCTCTTAACCACTAACCTCACTGTGATCTCTAAATCATAAGGCTGAAGGCAATATAAAGCCAAGGATAGATTTTTGCTTTGCTTATTCTTTCTATAACGTTCTGGTTTTCATAATTCTATTTTTTTTTTTTTTTTCACACAACCTTCACTTAGAGGACAGATTTTGATAACATGTCTAGGATTTGCCTGCCTCTGTCACCAACAGTTCAGTGGCCAACAGAGGAACATGCTGTGCATAGCCTCTCCCTTCCACCCTCTAGGGTTTACCAGCCCTCCACCTCCTTTCAGACCTGCCAGTTGGAGACAACCTGGGGCACAAGCCCACGGCATGTCTCAAGCTGTGCATGTCACAAGATGTCTTCACTCTCTCTCAGTGTTCCAATTTTCTCTGTCTTAATCTGACTCCTATAAAGAGACTAGAGTTACTCAAGTCTGAATGACATTCCTAATACACCAGTTGTTAGAGCTGAACTAAGGTTCAAGGCTTTCCATATCCCTTAGTCCAGAAATGAGGCTCGGTATCTCTCTCAGAAGAGCCCGTGCTCTATCTCAGCCATCAAGTCAGTCAGAAGACCATGAAAGTTAATTGGAAGCATTAGAAGGATTCCTAATCAAGCCATGACTGCTATTAGCAACCAAGTACTGGGGGAAAAGGTGGATAACATTTTTTTACTATACGTAATGATTGTCTTAAATTTGCACATTAGAGAAATCCTCAAACAGTGCATGGGGTCACTGAAATCCTGCTCTGATGTTCAGCAGTTGCACAAATACACACAGAGCTTATGTGAACCAGAAAAATGAAACCTGTCCAAGATCCTAAAAGCTCCCAAACCGACATGCAGCTTTAATGTGAGCAACTGTAAGATGATTTATTTTTTTCAGATCAAATACACAAAGTTCTGGATGTAATTCAGTTAAGCAGTTTTACATCTTGCCACTAGGACTTTTTTTTCCTCTGTGCTAAGCTTTAATATCCCTTCAAATGCATTAATGTGTCCCTGGAACAGACGCTTAGAGACTCCTGCATGCTTTGAATATTTCCACTTTAAAGATGACTTTCAATACTTACTAAAACTCTATGTACCACATCTCTGGCACTAGAGCTTGTAAAACACTAAGAGAAACAGCTCCTTGCCCAAAACATGCCTGACATGAAAAATCTTGCTTCAGGTCATCCCACAGTTAAGGGGGAAAAAAAAAAAAAAAAAGTTGGGACCATATAAACCACCTCATGGAGATTTATGTAAATATTTGTTTCCCTTTCAGTCAACTCCCATCTCAAGGGCTTGCCTTTGAATTTCAGGTGTGAACAGTTCCAGTATGCCAAAGAGAAGCTGAGGCAAAACCAGTAATCTCCAACCACTTTCTTTTGAAAAGCTCTGTTCAGTTTACTTCTTTTTGTCTTTAAATGCTGCAGTGAAGCTCAGTACAACGATGAGAGTTCATGCATCAGAAGGGTAAATTTCAGACAAAAAAATATATAAGATATAATTTTTAACAAAAGGGTCAATATTTAATGTCTGAATTTCAAGTCTGAGGATAAGCCTGGATTTTAACAAACCTTGCACACTTCTATTTTTATTGCAAAGAATTTACACATGAATTAAGACCACATTTTACCATCCTATAATGACTCATAGGAGTCAAGCAGGGCTGAAAAAAAATTGCTATAATGTTATTATATATAATTATAATAATTAAATAATAAATATAATAAAATAATTATTTTTAAAAATGACATTTGCTTCATGGGACATCTCTCAAAGCTGAGTTGAGTACTGTTGGTTAGCTACACAGAGGCTTCTCAGTTGGGTTTTATCTTGTAAAGATACTCTGGAAGCAAGTCTGGAAAACTTGTCCTAGATGCAATAGGAAATCTCTTCTAGAGCTCAGGTCATGCTGCTCTACTAGCATGCAAGTACAGAATTATGTCGCTCTCTGCATGGTTCTCAAGAGCACTTTCAAAATGAGTTCCTTCTCTCTTATCAGCACTGAAGCTGCTTGGTAAATAGATCTTTTACAGATCTATTGGTATTCATGTTTTTAAAATAATAACTTTATGGACACTCCAGATAATGAAATAGAGGTCATGACAAAATGTAACTGACCATCTATTTACTTGTGGGTCTGAGGAGCACTTTACATGGAAGCTACCAAAATGGAAAAGCAGGGTGCAGAGAGAATGGGGGATGTGGTTTGCTATGCAAGCCTGACAAAACTCAGTGGGGAATATTGCAGTTTGATGAAAACCTATATTAAAGCTAATAACAACAAACAAAATGGTAGTAGTAATAAACCACTAAAACACCACAGCATGCAGTTTGATGTGTAATAGAGACATGTCATCCCTTAAGGTTGAATAAAACTTCCCAAAAATAAATTTAAAAAAAAAAAAAAAAAAGGAAAAAGTGTGAATGCACTGACTACACTTTCTCTGAGTTGAGAAATCTGGTTTTGCTGAGGTCTAAGAATACCTTCTAAAAGGTTTTGACAGTAAAGTACATCTAACTGTGCATTAGCACAGCATAAGGAACAAAGAGGTGAAATCAGGGGTGTGTAGGTAGTTACAGGGCTAGGAACTTACTGGGATCGCATGGATGTTGTTGGATAGCTTCCACAACTACTGTGCTGTAATGGGAGGATACCAGACCTTCAGGAGCAATGGGATAGGATGGGAAGGGAGAAAAGTTTGCCTTTATGTTAGAGCAGCAGAGATGCATGGAGCTCTGCCTAGGGGTGAATGTTGACCCAGCTGAGAGTTTATGGGTCAAGAGTAGAGTGCACACCAACATAACAAATGTAGCAGTGAGTGTCTGCTACGCCTACTACAGTGTAGTACAGTTTGATGAGAAGCACCAGTTATCTATGACTGAAGCGAGATGTACAGGAATCAAGGACGTGGGGTTTTGCATTCTATGCTAACCATTCTAAAATGCCCAAAGTGTGGATTCTACAGAAATGTGCTAAAGACAAAACCTACTTAATAGTTTGTGCTGTGTTAGAGGCAAGTCAAAGGAGTTTATGCAGTAATTGAGAACAAAATTGCTCTGAGAAAGAAGAGCAGTTTCAGGTTTGTAGTATAAATTACCAATAAGTCAATGTATTGAGGAAATGTAGCTATAAATTTTCTAAAGAGAAAAACATATTTTTTTTCTTTAAGTTACATTATGCCCCATGTTTTCTAGTGACATCTATTTTAAACTACACTGCATTCTAAAGGCAAGATTTTAGAATGGTCTAAATTAGTCTATGGTGATTACCCACATTGTGTAACTTACTACTCTTTTATTAATTCAAGATTAAAGATAATACTTTATTGGAAGAGATAACAGCAGAATTAACCTCTATTTACCTTGACATAATAAAGATTTAATAAAACATGTGAAAATGTCAATGAACAGCATAATTATGCTAACATGAAATTTAAATGTAACTTAATTCTGTATTCTGCATGTTGAATGCTTTAAGATTAGTCATCATTGTTCTTTTCTCCCCTCTTACCATGCGGATTTAAAAATATTTCAAGCAGCCTCCAACAACTGGTTTATTAAATGTATCCTAATTTATTTTCATATTCAAAAACATTAAACCTAAAAAAGCCCTTTTTTTTTTTCTGAAAGTTATTCACCAAACCCCTGCAACCAATATATATCTCCATATCTCATCTTTGTCCAAATTTTTTACTATTGAATCAAAGACGATCTTTGCAGTTTTATTACATCAGACAGGCATCAAAGGGGCAGAACACATAGGATTGAAAAATAACATAGCTGCACTTTGCAATGGAGTGTTCTGTATCTGGCCATGTTTTGTTGTTCATGTAATACTTTTCAATAAACAAAGATGTCAATCAACTTTCTTTGCAGCACATCACATTTCAGATTTAAACCACTTCAGACACAGAGCTGCCCCAAGCTCACACATTTAACAGATAAAAATTCAACTTTCTGTCAAGGCAGAATACAGTATTGATTGTAGACTGTATTTAGTCTGGTGTCTGTTGGAGCTATATTACTTTCAAACTCATACAAAGTCCACTATAGAGACATAACACAAAATGTGTTTCTTTTCTAGTGTAAATTTTTTTAAACTTTCTACATTGATTAGTGACATTTTCTAAATGACAAAAAAGAAAGAAAAAAAAATAGCAGCAACCAGAACTAGAGTCTATCCAGAAATCAGTGATGGGGGAGGTTACAAAAACATGATAGTAATCATGAAAACTTTGATCACTTGATTTGATTCTAGTGCTTTGTAAATTAACATAATTATTCAAACATGCTTCATTAAAAATCACGACTGTACAAGTCCTTCAGTTTAATGATCCAAGAACATACAGAATGAACTAAGCTTTAAATAAATACATCAACTTTGTACTAGATGGCCATGTCAGAGACTGGCAGGTTATTTGTTTTAAATAAAATACTGAATACACTTTTGTTCCTTGCACAGTGTAGGAGACTGATGACTTGCTAAAAGGTGCAGTGTGCCAGCTAGTATATTGTACTATTTATTCTCACATCCACCTATACTTCTCTTGGGATCCCATAAGGTTAGATACCATGTCACTCCTAAGCTACTGGGAGATTGGCATAAAATCTCAGCAAATCTCCAACTAATTACATTTGAACTGTAGGTGTCACAGCTGATTTTAACCTTTAAAGTTTAGCAGAAGTTTGACGGTCTTTAAAGCGTCCTCGCAGTCTATAAACTTGTTCTATCAAAATTTAAAGGAATGAATATACTGCAGAAAATTAAACATGCATAACATAGTAAATAAAGTACCCTGTTTATTAATACACAAAGTCACAGAAAAATCAGAGAAATACACTTATCCATGGCAACCAAAATCCTCAAGAATGTGCTGACATTCTCCTAAAACAGTAGCTGACAAAACACCAGTTGGCATCATTGAAGGGTTAAGAAAAACCTAAGAAATTTGACAGAGGAAAAGGAAAACAAAATCCAAGTTAAGTTATCACTCTCTGCTTATTTCTCTCTCTCTCTCTCTCTCTCTCTCTCTATATATATATATATATATATATATATCCGGGCTTGGATATGTGGGGTGATGAGCCTCGTTGGTGTGTTGGGTNAGGCGGGGAAAGGTTTCAGGCAGAAAGGTGGGTCACGCCCCTCTTGTGCCATGGTGGGTGGTCTTGGAGCACCGAAGAGACTCTCTGGGAAGGGCACATGGTTTTGGCCAAGTGGTACAAATGGATTCTGGGAAGGGGAAAACATGGATTCCAGAGGGAGACACATGGCAAAAGTAAACATACATTTTACACAATATTAAAGCATCAGTTCAAGGTTTTATCAGTTACATTCTTAATCATTTCAAGGTGTTATCAGTTATAGTCTTAATCCATTCCCACATATATATAGATATATATAGATAAATATCAAGACTTAGCAGGGCAGCTCTGGTGAATGGCTGTAAGTCAGGTTCCTGTTAGTTTGGGACTTTGCTCTTCTGTAGTATTGAGAAATTGAGTACAAATATTTTGCTCATTCACAACATTTCTCTCTCCCATGAAGTATCATTTTACAGCCCACCACTTCCACACACACACATAAAACAAACAAACTAACTAACTAACTAACTAACTAACTAACTAACTAACTAACTAACTAACTAACTAACTAACTAACTAACTAAAACAAAAAAGGCAACACAACCAAAACAAAAAAACAAACAAAAACAAAAACAAAAACCAAAACCAAACAAAACCAAACAAACGAATAAAAATGAAAACAAAACAAATAAACAAACAAACAAAAACACCCTGGTTGATTAGAGAAATAGTGCATGAACTCTCTCCACTGCTGGCTCTCCAACCATGGCTGCAAATGCCCTAGTGTTGAGACTGTGAACATCCCAGCTGCCATCCAGGGGCTTTTAAAAACTGAAAGAAAGTCATGTGTGAGCAATACTAAATCTGGCGGAGAAACCCTCATAGAACTGTAGAACGATTTGGGTTGGAAGCAGACCTTGAAGATCATTCAGTTCCAACCACCCCGCTGTGGGCAGCGACACCTTCTACTAGACCATGCTTCTCAGAGCCCCATACAATCTGGCCTTTATTTTAAAAAGTTCTAACAGAAATTTGCAAGTAAGGAAAAAAAAGTGGCTTTATGTGTCCATAAACATAGATTTATATGAAAATGCTAAAATCCTTTTGACACAAAAGGGGATGGCTTCTGAGAAGGTTAATTATTTCTTATAATTGCCTACAATTTACCATGTTTCTGCAAATTTTTGGACAAAGTTTTTCATACAACTATGCTGAATTAAGCATGTCTTAATCCAGATTTGAATCTCAGTGACAGATTATGAAGATTAAGTGTTTCATACTATCTATGCATTGTTAGCTATTATTTGCAGAGGCAGTTTTCTTGAAAACTCTTGCACTAAATGTTTTCTTTCAACACCTAGGATTTTGAAGTGTAGTAAAGAAAGACAGTAAAATATTGCAAACTCACAAATTGTGTGGGAGACAGGAGTCTGCAAGTGATCATGAACTCTAGTATTGTTTGTTGCTCCTTAAGGAAAACTTCATTTTTATCAGGTCACTAATAAAAAGAATTTGAGTATAAAAAAGTAAATTTACTTTGCTGTATGAAAGGGAGGGCAGAACCACTTAGAGTTGCAAATAAGGGAAATTAATTTCAAAAGAAAGGTCAAAATAAGAAAGAGTCTCTCTGAATTTATTTATCTGTTCAGGGCTGTGCTAATTATTTCACCATTCCGTCTACCCTGTAAGGCCACAGGAATTTCCTGCACAAGACAGGACTGGCATGCTCTGAAGAGATCCTGGTGATACGTACACACTCCTCTTTTTAAAGCAGGCTACCCAAGCACACTCCCTCCCATTGGAATGTGGAAAATAATAAGAAATGAAAATTTTATTACATTTCTTTCCTACTCCATGATGTAATTTCCTATCTCTTCTTTTCCTGGCCTCAAGAATGATCAGGCACTAAAACATCACATGGTAATGCAGAGGATTAGAGCACTTCCCACTATCCTGCCCCAACCCAATTAACCTCTTTTAATTAATATTTCTGTTGTGTTGCCTAATTTGCACTTCTTATGCTGGCTTCTCATGGCTGTTTTTTCTCACCATTTTGAAGACAGGTAAAATTTGTCAGTAACAATCTTTGGAAAACAATATTTTTGAACATTTTTAGATTATAATGGTTATTCTGCCTTGAATTTAGTGTAAAGACATATGTGATATAATCAGTGGAGAAATTCACAATGAAGAGCTTAAATTCAGTGACGTGCATCCATGCACCCAGTTCATTTAGGGAGATCCTGTTGGGAACACTATCTCAGGGCTGCAAAAGAGAAAAAGTATACCACTTAAAAAGTTTAAAAGTATCTCTATCATAGCAATGTGAGAGGTTTTTCAGATTCAGTCTCTGGGCAAGATTTTCTTCCAGTGATGCAATAATTTATTTTATTTTTTTTTCTGGTGATCACAGAGTCAACACACTTGTTCATGCAGGAACTCTAGATCAAATGATAGCTAAGAGACTATTTTAAATTTATGTAGCCTCAATTTTCATCCTACAGGTCATTCAAGCTCAACATTTCATTAACGAAATGCTGTCAATATTTCCCTGATTTTGCCATAGGTTGACATATGGCATTATTCCAGTGTGAGATTTTCACACATTAGTGACTGGGAAATCAAGAATATTCCCCAAGATACCTGAAGTATGATTAATTCTCCAACAGTGTTTCTGTATCAGTTGGAGAGGAAGAGAGAACTCTTGTACCAGGGAGGGAAGAAAGTGGTAACAGTAGAAAGAAGACAGCCTTGGCTTCTTGCCTGGAGCGCTGACTTGGCCAGCTGCCCCACACAAAAACCTTTACCATCCTGAAGGCCAAATAACGTGCCAGCAGCATGGCAGCAGCTCATAATGTACCTTGAGCAGAAATAATGGCAACATTGAAAAAATTCCATGAAACCCTCTGAGAGAGAGAGGAGTTAGTGCTGAGGGAAAAATAAAGGTGAATCAGTTCTATCCATTGGGTTAGGGGTGGGAGTCTGTCAACAATTTTGAAGGTTAAAGAAAAGTTAGGGAAGAAAAACAGTGCTGAAGATTTGATGAAAGAAGCAGATGCTCAGGGATGTCCTGCACTAAATTGGGTATTAAGGCCACTTCCACATGTATGAAATTAAGAAAGCCGAACAGTTTTGGCAACTGAACAGGTCCAGATATGCCCATCATCAGATGGGCACAGACATCTTAGCAATGTTGTCAGTGAGACTGTCATTGCTGAGTGACCCAAACCCTCCAGTATAGAGCAACTATTTTTGTCACAAAGTAACTGCATTTGTTAATAGAATAAAACACATCAGCCACACATGAATCGGCAGGTTCAAGAACAATTAATCCACAATCAGGACCCAGCCTTGCAAAAAAAAATAAACTTATAAACTTACTTCTTTACTATTTTCCCACATTGTTTTGCATTTTTGAGGCATCTGCAATGAAAGAACTAAATAGCTAAAACACTGAGATTTGTAATGGAAATGCTGACAAGGCCACCAACCACTGCAGATCCAGCAGTGCTGCTACAATAATCGTACAGTAAGCAGTTCTAGTCTTGCGCACAAATTAGACTGTAATATACAAAATCCCACTACCTCCTCCTACCATGAACTTCATTCTCAGAAAGTTGTTTTGGGTTGCTAAGCAAGGGCATGATGAAACCGAATGTGAAAGATATCCAACATGTTAATTTCCAGTTTCAGGGAGACAGTATGTGTACAGCAAGACAGACAGAGACAACACAGAGAAATGAACTCCAGTATTATAAATATACAACACATATTTAACTCATCACATCTCTTATGCTATTTTTCAATTGCTGTCAAAGTTGTATAGGCAATGTTTTTCATATCCCTGTTTATTTATATCCATTTTTTTTCTCACTGCAAGTTAGCCTTGCTGCACGACAAAACTGTTTTCATAATAGGAAGTCTAACTCTGTCCCTTTCTGTAATGGTTTTCCCATTCACTATGGGGTCAAGATTGCTGAGCCAGTAGAAGAGTAGAAAACAATGACTTTTTAAGTTTAGTATACTGACAAAAAGACAGAATGGAAACCCAGCTCTTAGTAATTGGAAAATCCCACTCTGGAAAGGAAGATGTGTTTTAACTGCAGCTGACAACTAAGCCTCATGCAGCCACTCACACCCTGCAGCAGAGAGGGAGAGAGAATTGGAAGATAAAAGTGAGAAAACTCCTGTGTTGAGCTAAAACCAGTTTAATGGGTAAAGAAAAAGCTTTGCACATAAGCAAAGCAAAACAGGGAATTCATTCACTACTTCCCATGAGCAGGCAGGTGTCCAGGAAAGCAGGGCTCCATCATGCTCAATGGTGACTTGGGAAGACAAATGTCATCACTCTCAGTGTTCTCCTCCTTCCTTCTTCTTCACCCAGATATATATGTTCAGCGTGTCTTATGGTATGGAATGTCCCTTTGGTCAGTCAGAGTCAGCTGCCCCAGCTGTCTTCTCTCCCAGTTCCTTGTGTAATCCCAGCCTAGTCATTGCTGGGAGTGGGGTGTGAAACAGAAAAGTCCTTGACTCTGTGCAGACACTGCTCATTAATAATTAAAACATCCCTGTGTTACCAACAGTTTCCAGCACAAACCCAAAACAGCCCAGTCTAGCTACTATTATGAAAACTGACTTTATCCCAGCCCAAACCAGTGCAAAGCGTCTAAGATCAGCATTACAGACTCTCTGGTAAAAATACTTTTGCCAGCAGTGCTCTTTTCCAGCAGTGAAGCACAGCAGAAAGAGACACACTTTAGTGGAAACAGGTTCCATCATGGCATATAATGGTGATGCAAAACCCCAGAAGTACCTTTTGAATGAGGAGAGTTGGAGAAGTTATCCCAGAGGCCCAGCTGCACATCAAATGTGTGCCTGTCCTCTCCCCTCACCAACCTGCCAGTGCTTGCAGAGAAGTGCCTTGTGAGGCATTCCTGACTATGTTGGGTCACAATATGATGGGAAACCAGAACACTATGAGAAGAACCTGGCAGGAGCTTCACACATGTGGCATTCACCAAAGGCAGAAACATGTTCTCTAGGGTTAAGGAAGAAGTGGTCCATAGGCTACAAAAGCCAGTGCAGCCTTACTTGTATCTTGAGTGATGCCATTCTGGGTGCATTTAAGTCAACAAGCAAAACTGGTATTTGACTAAAATAAAATCTTGTAGTGCCTATACAAGCATGATTAATATATTTCAACACATAATTCCATTTGAGTTGTATGAATTTTACAGATATATTTCTCAAGAAATATTTTTTTCTGTGCAATGAATGAGTGGATGTGAAACATTTTGTTCTTTCCAAATGAGCACCTAGGGTATATGCTCTTCAAGGTTGGAGGCCTAGCTGTCTCATCAAAACAGCATTTTTCATGGTTTCTGCTTGTACATTCCAGAAATGTTCTGATATAATAAAAGTATAGGTTTTTGTCATAGCACTTATTCATCTAGATTCAATTCAGCACATACACATGGCTGACAATAACAGTGACCAGAGAAAAAGATTGCCTAACCATATTCCTATTTGTCAGTGGAGCTGGTGTTTCTTTTTTAAAGAAAATTTTGAAACAGGTCTTAATTTCTCACTTCTCATTTTGATCACCATCAGAAATGACAACCAAGACAGAAACATTAGCCTCAAAGTTCAAGTTTGGTCTGAGGCCAGTTTTAAAGTTTTGATATACTTCAGTATGCTTATTCCAGACTTTAGGTTTCTGTTGTTGTAGAGACGAATTCTCACCACATTGTGCAGATGAAGATATAAGGCAAAACTACAAACTCCATAGATCCTTTAAATTCAGGATAATTGGGCAGATCCACAGTCACCAATTTCTGTAAAATGGCATGTAACCCCACTGCTGCTGTCATAGTATAAGTGAATAACGTTCAGAACTGATGCTGCTTAGTAACCAAACTGCATCTAGCTTTTCAGTTCAACAGAAAAGTTTCAGGACCTGAGCTAGACTGAAGAGTATCCAACCAATCCATAAAGTTTCTATTTGCTTTTAAAGCAGAAAACATCAGGAGCGGATTGTTAGATGAATTTAGCAGCAGGGAAGCCTGCAGCTCATCAACCTTCTCTTCCTCAAAAGCAGGTACTTATTGCAGTCAAGAGGACTTTTTGCTGTCGTTCTCTGGGCATGGCGATATTTTTTGAAAAATAAAAAAGTCCTAACAATGCAACTGCACCCTCCACAATTGCTTTTTTTGTTTCTCCACTACAAAAATGCACTTCTTTATTAAGTGCATGGTTTATACTTTGCCAAACTATAATGCACAGAAAGAGACAAACTAAATAATGGCTAGTATTGCTTGTGAGGTGCAAAAACCAAATCTGAGGTAGGCACACAGACTTGGTAAACTTATTTTCTTTCCATACTTTCTTCTTCTCAAATTCTTCATGGGAACAGTTTTCCTTATAGAACGTTGTTCATTTACTTTTGATGACCACAAAGTCTTCATCACAAATGCATATTTTGCTTTAAAAAAAAAAAAAAAAGGGGGGGGGTTTGGGGGAAATGCTGGTCATGCTGTTATTACCCTTTTCTTTAGCTCAGATGTGCCACAGCAGTTTCAGTATTTTCACAAGAGGTTTCTCAATAAGGTCCCAATAAAGAAAGTGACTTGAAAAAAACCTGAAGACAAAGCTCTCAGAAGTCCTATCCTGAATGTGAGCATACCCAGGTGCTATTAACCTATGGTCCTACAAGAAAATACTGGTGTTTCCTCACAACCATTGTTGGAAACCCCTGGCCTATGCTGGGCATCTCTTTCTCGTTCCTAGTCAATACATAGAATTGAAGGAGAGATTTCCATCAGTGTCCACACACCACCAGCAGTGTCAGCTTTCACCTTGTTTGCAACTATCACAGCTATTGCACAACCAGTCCACCCTACATATCAAGCATGAAACATCTGGCCATCAGCACTGCTGAGCAGCACCATAAAGTAACAAATTGACATAATGATCAGTAATGGAAGAAAACTGGATTTATTTGGGAAAGTCTATAAGCAAAAGAGAAACAGAAGTGTAGCACTTCAAAATTAAAACATTCCTTCATTTTTTTCATTACTAGGTATTTGAGAAAGTTAGGGAAGAAAAGTAACTTTTAATTCAAATTCCAAAGCAGTCATTTTAGGATAAACAATTGACAATACAAGAAATAATCACACTGTTGATTTGATCCTTGCATGTGCTTGGTTTGTAAAATAATGCAAGCCTATAAAAGGACTTCCATTTTCCATTTTGCTACTCCCTGGCTGGAAGACTGAAAAGGTATTTCTGACCTCTCAATATTTTTTTTATTCACAACCTACAAACCAGATACAATAGAAGAAAATCAAACTGTGACATTTAATTAATGCATGTAAACAATAGGACATTAGGAGATAATAAGAACTGTATATTTTCAAAGCACACATTTTGTCCCTGACAAAATACCTATGCCAATATTTGAAGGAAACTCGAGATGTCTTTTATTTGGCTTTTCAAATGAACCTATTTCCCTTTTCAAAATGCTTTCCATTTTATATCAATCTTCAGAGACTGGCTCTCCCTATCTTCTTGCTGATTAACGCCTGAAAAATACTGCTGTGTTGAAAAAAGTGACACAAATAGGGTGAGGACTTCCCTGAAAATAATCATTTGAATGACTTGTTATTCACATGATACTGATAAAGACCAGTGTTGTTTTCCTTGGGGTAAAAGGGGCTCCTTCGCTGACCATACAAATAGCATAAAATATGGAAATTAATCTTGCATTCAACAAGTCAATTATTCTGCATGTTCAATTTACAAGCTAACAAAATTCAAACCACTTTAAAGGCTACAAACATGCCATAAAATAAAAGACATTGCACATCGTAGAAGCAGTACTGTTGTTCATTGATAAATTATTTTCCAGGATTCACATTAACAACCACATTACTGAAGTGCTCTCTAGCCCTCCAGTGTTACAGTTCAAGGTAATATGTGACAGATTTGAACGTTCTTAAGGAAGAAAATCTCCAGACTCCGTAAACTGCGGCTTTGCTCACTGGGAGATTACAGGGGCTTTTATATCTGTTACAAACATACAGTTACACTGATAACTTCAAAAGTGGAATATTATATATCATGCTAAAATTGTCCACCAGCTCATTATGTCCTTTCTTTGTTTCTTTTGTGGTTTTTTTTTTTTTTTTGGGTGGGTTTTTTGGTTTTTTTTTTTTTTTTGTTTCTTTTATTTTCATTTAGCTGTTGCTGGCTTGCCAGAGATCTTGAACTTGAGAAAGGTTAGACATCACAATGCTGAAGCAGTTTGTGAGCATCAGCAGATTTAGCTTGTAATTTCATTGATCTATGTGGGCTTGCTGTTTGCAAACCAGCTGCTGCACTGTTTCCCCACAGCTACTGATCTGAGTAGCATTGATTTTTTCCCTTACATTAACATAGCATTACTTCTTTAATGGGCATTAAATGACTGGATGTAAATACAAACAGGGTTTCAATAACAAAAGAGAAAAAATGCATTAGTTTTTTTATTTAAAGAACTCTATTAATATTTTTCAGGAAAAAAATAAAAGCATGAGCTATTGATCAAGATAAATGCTATTTTTAGTGTTGTAATTTCTACACATTTATTTTGCCAATAAATAATCTTTTTACCTTGCTGTGTTTACTCATTGTCCAGAATGTTGCATCTTACAAAGATCTCCTTTTTGTCTCAGTAATGGTGAAATAGATATTTTTAAGCAGAATCATAGAAAGCAACACCAAAGCTCTTCATTGTGCTTACACTAAACCTAAATGAACCCACGTCAGCTTTGAAGGAGATATCATCTTTTAGCTCTCACTTTTTAACTATTACAAAAAAAACCAAAAACAAACAAACAAATAAACAAAAAAAAACCCACCAAAAACAACTTTCGGACTTCAGTTTCAACAGAGTGGATGTGACATCTGCAGTATGCCATGAAATGAGTATCTTATGTATAATATGCTTAATATAAGGTCATAGTCTCACCACAATTTAGTCCTCCAGTGAGTAGGATTTTAAATAATCTTAGAGATTCAAAATTCAATGCAATGAGGGAAAAAAATAAAACAAATGCTAAAACCCCAAGCAAACTCAAATACCAACCCCCAGAAACTATTAGCTCAATAATTTATGAATGAACTTGATCAGGCAAAGGTTTCTGATCCTCTTTAACCATAAATGACAGCCAACAGGGATGTCCATACCAGAGAGAGCTGAAAAGTGAATGTTGTTCCTACAGGACCTTCATGAAGAGGAGGTAAGAATGAGAATGCCAGGAAGTAACAGGTAAGAACTTCCAAAGAACACCCGTAGTGAGTTACAACCTTCTGGGCTGCAGATGACAGTAGGCAGCAGTGTCAGTGCCATAATTAAGAGTACCTCAAAAATACAGACACTCCCAAAAGATCTAACAAGAACAGGACTTCCTTTAAAGCATTTATGAAGGAGGATTTTTATCTTTTATGATAAACACAGTTCTGACCATGCAGCCTGGTAGCCCTGAGGAAAAGTTCCAGTGACCTGACAGATGGGAATTCCTCACTGACATGTAACCCTGTCTACTCCTATACCTAGAGAAAGCAAATAATTTTGCATGGCTGCTGCAGTGGTATCTAGTGTATCCTTGCTCAGAAAGCAGATAAATTGTTCTCACTAGAACATAAGGATATATAATACAGTGCTGGAACTGAAAATAACCCATAAAGTGAGGACCAAAATTTACATTCACACAAATTAAAATGTATGTGTTGCCAATCTAACCAATCTCTTCTAGTCTCACAGCCCACTCAATTTGACTAGCCAATGTTTAATGCCAGTTTTAGCAGATACAATTTCCAAATCATTAAAGATAATATTAAGTGACACTGGCTCCAATGTGAACCTTTAGAGCTTCCTACTATTAACCTCTTTACACTCATAGAAGACTTTCATTGCAAGTTTTTATCCATCATTTATTCAATTTTTAATCCACTGTGAGATTTTGCTCCTTAACTCATAGTTTTATTTTTCCCTTAACAGTCTTTTATGAAGGACTATATCTAGAATTTTTTGAAAATCCAAATAAATTATGTTCACCAGGTCACCTTTATCTACTATTTTATTAACTTTTCTGAAGCACTTCAGGAGGTTAGAGAAGCATGCTTTCCCTTTACCAACATTGTGTAGGCTTGACCCTATTAGGTTATACTTACCCATATGCTGAACTGTTCTATCCTTAATTAGACTCAATTAGTTTCCCCAGAAGCAAGGTGAAGTTCAATTATCTTAATTTCCAGAATCTCTTTTTGGTCCTGTTTTAACAACATACACCATATTCTCAAATTTCCCAGCCATCACTGGTCTATATCACACCTTCTTGCAAGTGTCACCTCTATTTCATACTTTATTCTGGTGTATATTCTGCTATCTATATTTAATTATTTTCCATTTTTACATGGGTTTATCAAATCACTCAGCACTTTCCCTGTAAAAGACTACATATTTTGATAGTACTGCTCTGCCTCTAATATATTTAGTACAGTAACTACATCAGCTGCCATCTATAAGAAAGAACTAGGTGAGATTCTGTATAACTATTGAACTCTTTTCCCATAGTGAGTAGGTAACTATAGTTTTAATCTGATATTTTTTGTTATTTTTAATTATTTTGCCTCTACAAGTACTCAGATGAGCAACTGTTCACTTCTTCCTTCAAAGTCATAAAATCAATTTTGCAGCTTTTGGGCGCTTTTCAGTTTTATTTTTGTGGGTAGACATGGACCATCAATCTCAACAGATTATTTTCTAGCCTCACTTTGAGCATTCTTAGAGAAAGAGTGGGAAAGAAGGATCAAATCCTAACACCAGCAATACATAAGTAACTGGTCAGATTCACCAGCAATATCCAATACCAGGATTTATTAAAACTGATTTTCATATGAAGCTGACAAATTACTTAAAGAAAGAGGTTGTGAAAAGGTATCGATTTGTATTCTGGTCTTGTAGAAGATGTTCTCGGTCTATGCGTTAGGTACACAGGTCTTAATGATCAGGAAATATTGTTGAACACGATTTTTAGCGAAAAAGCATTGAAAATTCCCACTGAAATGTGTACATGGCTAAGTAAAGGTCAGTAAGCTATTGAGTAAACCTGAAGTGCTCACATTAGAGGATTAGAAACTCAGAATTTTCTGCATTCAGTGAAGTCAGTGGACTTTCCTCTAGAATTTGAGACTTACTGTCCTTAGCAGTCAGGTCTGAATTTGAATGGATGAGAAAAGTGAAAAGGAACTTGAACTGAAAATTGCAGGTTTGGTTATAAGCCACTATAAAGCCAATATAAAGCACCAAGTATGAAAGCCCAGGTTTCAAACTATGCCTTGTTTTCTCAACAAAAATATCACATAGCTCTAACTGCAATTATTAAGGTAGATTATTGCTGCCTTTGTTTTCCCTTCAAATAGAACTTTTGGTTTCATCTGTGTTCAGAGATTCTATGTGCTGCACTGTTAAGCACAGATTTCTGCTTAAATTATAATTCTATCAGCTTTAACATATGAAAATAGAACACATTTTAATGTGTGTGTTGAACATTAAATCATTTTTGCTTCAGGGAAACTCCTGTAAACAGTAACTGTCAAAAATTATAATGACAGGAAATTAAAATAATAGAAAACAGTCTGTAACAACAGCTTTTCTAATCATGTTAACAGAAGTTTAGGTCTGCATCTTCTAACTATTCCTTCACAGAAAGAAAGAAGGTTGAGGAAGGAAAACTCAGGTGCACAGTTTTACACTACTGAACAAGAGGAGCTGGAAAATATCTTTGCTTGCTTGCTGTCAAATGCAATTCCATCAATATAGGAAAAATGCAACCAATTTAATATATGTATATTTTTGTTGTTATGACAATTACCTTTCCATTTAGGATTTTTAATATAGAAACAATTTCTCACAAAAGTATTGGAAAATACAAGAGTACCATTTAAGCTTTGTAAATTGGACTAACCTCTGGAAGTCTGCATTAAGTGAGAAAGAAGCTGATCTGAAGAAATTAAACTGCATCAAAAATATTGACAGGCATATAGATTGAATTACATGAATATGAGATACATAAAGACTTGGAGCAGTTCTTCTTAGATCAATGTCAAATGAATTTCAAGATTATTTTAGTTTTGTTTTTATGTCTTGACTTTTTTTTTTTTAGATTTTAATTTGAATTAGTAGTATGGAATAAAATCACTATTAACTTTCACTTACCAACAAAAAAATAGCTATATATTAAAAGCTCATCTGAAGTTAAAACCTTCCATTTCATGGAGGCCAAGCAGCAATATAGTTTACCTCTATCATGATACCAATTATTCAAGGCCAAGAAGTAAAAACTGAGACTTGAATGTTTCCGTCTATTAATGTGGCACATTACCGATGTACAGAGGCTGTACGTGTATGGTGAGGTTGTATTGCCCCCTATAGTCACTGTGTGTCAGCTAGGAGGGGAGGGGGAAGAGAAAAAGAAGAGTGGGAGAAATTACTTGCCAAGAGTACTATGCCTTTGGTTCAGAGTCATAATTTGGAAAAGGCATGGTGGGGAACAGTGGACAAACCTTTCTTGGCCATGCTGTTCAAGAAGAATTTTATGCATTATTTTCCAAGCACATACATATGAAATAAAATGTAGTCTCAAATTCCGCTTAGAAGACCTCTGCAGTCCCTGTAGTCTGGCTGCATTTGGGGTGCATTTGTTGGATGCTGGTAGCTGCACATTGATCAAGCATGAGGGATGCCAGCATACCTGCCCTGTGGACCCAGATGCAGGAGGTGGTTGACCTTGAGTTTCCAGCAAAATGCAGGAGGTCCCATAGGTACCATCTCTTTTGCTCTCAATGGGCATACCTTTGAGAGGTGAGCATAATAAGAACATTCCACTCAAAGGCACAAAGAACATCAAAAGTTGTGTCTAAATTGCTGAGTACAGACACAAACTGCTCTTTGAAGCAGATTCAGTACAGGTATCAGAGAGAAAAGGTTTAAAGGTTCCTCTTCAGCAGAATGAGCAAATGCAAGGAACACAGCCAGTTTAGTCATGCTACCCAGAGACACTGGGGATGCTGTTCTTTTAGGCCTCTGGGCCTGGGTGGGGCAAAATGTTTCCTAAATCTCCGCATAATAGTATGCCAGTTTTCACCACCAGCACAAGGACAGAGCTACATTCCTGGACTCAGATTTTTCCAGCCAAGCACATATTTCTTAACTTTGCTGTCAAATAAAAATTGTTATCTA
Source organism: Formicarius rufipectus (assembly GCA_013399695.1). NCBI lineage: Eukaryota > Metazoa > Chordata > Aves > Passeriformes > Formicariidae > Formicarius > Formicarius rufipectus. The sequence goes on from VXAU01005684.1 coordinate 91,354, forward strand.
TCCACAAAATTAACTGACCCTCAGCTGTTCCCCTGCTACTGTTCTCTTATGAACATAATTATGTACAGCATTCAGTATATCTTTTAATAGACACAGACACAATATGATAAAAAGCATTAAATTCTTTAGGATCTCTTAAAAATATTTGATCAACTACTGGTGCTAGTGTGCCAACGATTTCATCGAAATGGCAAATATTCAATAAGCTGAAGATCAATATCATCCTTCACTGGGTGCAATCCACTGTTATAATTTTTTGTTCTTATATCTGGGGACAGCTTTCCTACTACCACGATTCTAGGCACACCTTCAGCTGGAAAAAGTTAGTGCTTCTCCACAGAGGTGATAGCTCTCATTTTTCAACCTCTACCTCTTTTCTTCTTGATGATACAAACATGGGATTGAATGGAGAACTTATAGAAATAAAATTCTATGCTTTTTTTTTACACTATATTATTTTTAGTTTGTGTCAGTGGTTGAGGTTCATTGTGTAGCAGCACCAATGCTTCGACTTGCACAAGGGATAGGACAAAAAGAAATAATAACAGAAGGTTATGATAACTGCCTAATTTAATGGAAGTGACACCTTGTGCCAATGGGAGGGCTTTTTTTTGTGTAGCTATGCTTTCAAGAATATGAAATATCCTTAAAATTTCTTTGTATTTCATTTGGCCTGAGAAAAAATTGTTATTAATGTTGCCATCCTTGTGCCTTTACAAATATTCTCTGTCTAGACAGAAAAGATAGTCCCGTAAAGTGGAACTGAACAACTTGTTTAGTTTTTGTGAGTATATGCCCAGACATAGTCCCATATTAAATCTTTATTTTACTGTTATGACTAGAAACTCCATAATGACTAAGCTACTGATGAGATGTGATTGTTGCTTACCCAGCAGATCAATACTGTCTCACTGCCTCCTGATGTGGAGAGGAGTATTCTTACAGTATTCAAATGTTCAACTATCTTACTCTTAACTGCAAGCTCTCTGAAGCCAGCACAAATCCAGTAGCTCATGAAGGTATGAAGTTAAGCAGAAATATCTTCAAAGTTTACCCACTAAAACTAGGACAGTATTCACCAGAGGTATCACATGTTCTAGTTGTCTCACCGAGAAAAATGACCTTATTCTCATATTTTCTAGTCTCTCATTTGACTTTCTGTCCTATATATACTGAAGTACTGTTGTTTACTAGATATCATTGTGTAGCGATTCAGCTAATGCAAACTTCAAACAGCAATTCAAGGCTATATTATTATCTTTGCTCTTTATTTTCTCTCAGCTATGATACTACACAAACACATACATGTATATATTTGGTTATTTCACTGGTTAGTGGAAAATTCTCTAAGGATGATTGTTGCTCTGGCATTATTTTTTTCTTTTTTTTTTTTTCTTTTCTGTCTAAACTACATCAAGCATTATTCTTCAACTGACACACTCTGATCGTGTCCAAAGAATGTACAAAGAGTATGTCCTTCTACTCATGAAAATGGGAGACTTTCCTGATGTTTGCAGCATACTGTGTATTCATGGTGAAGAACCAAAAGTCACAGTGTGGCACAAGGCACAAGTCTATCCCCATAAATGTGCGCACACTTTCAGCCACAGTGCATTCCCTAACTGGTGAAGAAGACAGTGACACATTGGGGAAGCAACATTTCTGAATGCCAAACATACAGAGATGAGCCACTAAATCTTATGAATTATCCATGCAGAGCAGAGAGAACATTTGTTTTCAAGGTCAAATGAGAAAGATCCCCTGACCCATGTGGTAAACTACATGTTAATACAATTATCCATCTTTGCAATGTAAGGTACAAAGTGAACACAAAGAGAAATGAAGCAGTGGGGTAAGTGTTAAGCTACCAAAATCATTATGCCATCTGTTTTACTGGAATTTTGTATGCCTGTGCAGGGCATACACAATGGAAAATAGATCTCTAATTCAAATTTGAGTTTATTCCGAGCTAGACTGCAGTATCAAATATATTTACATTCTTTAGATAATACTTAATTGATTTTCTTTTACATACAGTTTTTTTCATGTTCATTTAGTCACCTCATAACTAATGCAACAGAAAGTAAAACAAATGGATACTAGATTTCTTAAACAGAAATTGAGGTAGAGCCTCACAAATACTTATACACTTCCCCCTGGCCTTCACCAGGCATCATACTGAAAGCAGGCATGATACTATGAAAATAGAGAGTTTTGTTATGATTGTCAACAGTAACATTTAAAGGGTAACAATTCGGAATAGATGCAAGGTGGTCAATTGATTCCTCCTGAATACTTGGACAAACACTCAAGTTTGGTTAATAAATCTGATTGGCTGCTGAAGCACAGCTATTTGATGGCTCATGAGAAGGCAATTGTACTTACCAGGAAGCAGACAAAAGAATGAATTCTGACTGGTAATGTCAAGTTTAAACTTAGGGCAAAGGAATTCAAAAGATAATGCAAATCCATCCTAAAGCCTGCCTCAATAGCAGAATGTACTCTGGGACTCAGAGTATCACAGTTTCTCTTGCTTTGCTCTTGTCTTACCAGGAAGAACCAATGACCTGGCTCCTTCACAGGACATTGTCTCTGCCTTGCCCCATCATAGGAAAGTCCAAATTTCTGGCTATTCCCATTAGACATTTTTCTCCCTCCTGCAGACACAGTGAGAGAGGCAAATTCACCTACTCCATTCCTCCCACTAAAGTATTGTAAAGTCTGAGCTGGGCCATGTATTTGTCAGAGGATTCTACCCAGCAGTATAAAGCCTATGACACATGGTATGTGCAATGTATCAGTCTACCTATGTTACAGTTTTTCTAAATCATTGGGATAATAGGTGAAAAATAGTCTTGAACATTTGCATCTCTGATGACTGGAGAGTGATAGGATCTTGCAACAAATATTTCTGAGTATTCATCGCTGTGCTTTTTGATATCTCTACACAGGCAGTTAGTTTAATTTCTTATATATCCATGTCATTTTTCTTTCATATTAATATTCCCATATGACAAGTACATTACTTCAAGCTGCTGAATTGATTTTCAAGAGGAATCTTGGTTTACATAAATTGTAACTTTTCACAGAATTTAAAAAATAATAATAAAAAAAGAAAAGCCAGATTCAATTCCACCCCTTTTAAGGAGCATTGAGAAGTGTACTAAAACAGGGAAAAAACTTATAAGCTAGCAGAACCAATCATACTGCTTTTACAAATGCTTGTGAAAAGATAGACCAAAAAGTCTGATCAAGATAAAAATTCAACATCTCAATGTATTTCCTCCTCTGGATGATTCAAGTTTAGAAATAGAGCATATCCATTAGAGAAACTGAAACTAAGATGACTTTGCCTGGTTTACCACAGGTATAGCATTTCTAGAACCACTGAAAGATGTTAGTGGTGTGTCTTTCCCAGAGATGTTTTCATTCTGGGGACACATATCAGAAGCATGAAATACAACATTGCCCACCAAAACTTGACTACACTGGAGTATCTACTGAGTGTTTCGAATATATTCAGCACTTGATTGCTGCCTGCAATCAAAATCTACTCATGCAACAGGTTTTGACCCTATATAGTTCATTCTGTGACATGACTGCAATAAAGTAGTTCCTATTTGTTTCATATATTTTCCTAGCTGAATCCCTTCCCTTCCTTTCACTCAGTTGCCACTGTCTCATGTTTAACTGCAATAAACATATATAAATATATATTTTAATTTAATGAAGAAATTAATACAGAAATATCCAAATATTCTAACAATTATATATAATACCATGTAATTGCATTATATAATGTGCCTTATAAAAGAGTCCAGTTGCTCTTCACTGTATAGTTCAGCTGTTATCTGTTGTGTTTTGTTCAGTTGGATATGATAGTGCAGAATAATAAAAGCATTAAAATTGCATGATTGCAGTATTGGAAAAATACCACTGCTGTTGGTCAAGTACTAATGAAAAATGAATGCAATTCTTCACCAAACTTGGACTGCCATTTTAAAAGCAGTCATCTAAAACCAGGCAGTATTTAGAAATGCATGACTATGATGTTTACCCATGAAGAAAACAGTTTTTCTTTATAATTCCAAAGAACCATATGTCTCTCTTAGTAGATCATACCAGTTTCTTTTGTGGAGGCTAATAAGGGTCATTAAACACCAATGGGTCTCTGAGTCCTTCTTCAGAGTCAACGACATTGTAGGCTTCACCAGGGATCTCATTTTCCTTCTGTACAAGATCTTCAGGGCAAGGGAGGCAAATGAACTATGAAAAACATAATCACTGCTTTTACTGCTGCTTTTTTCATCATAAAAATTCCATCTATTTAAATTCCATTAAAAAACACATTTGCCTGCTGAAAGCATAAATATATACTTTTGTCATAATTTTTTTATTTTATAAAAGAGTTTTATCATTCTTTGGGGGGAAAAATAATAATTATTACACAAACTTCTTATACAAACTTCAGGACAAAGTAAGTGGTTAACAAAGTAAATTCCTCCAGAATAGTTTCTCAGAGGTGACAGGAAAATATTTCTCAAGCACCTGAGGGGATTAGCAGTCTAACATTCAGTTTCAGAACTGACTAGAGCACCAAGGTTCAGGTTTTCAAAAGTACCTGCGCCTTTAACTCACATTTTAATTTAAGAGAGTTGGACCCTCAAAACCTATGAGGATCTAGAATTCAGGATGAAAAGCCTAACCGATAGTCAAGGGGATTTGAGTTATCAAAGGCCAGATTTTTTAAAATGTATTTGAGGAACATAGAGGTAGAGATAGGTGCCTAGCTGATTTTTTTTTCAAAGTAGAGTGAAGAAGGGTTAAGTCCCTAACACTCTGTGAGATTAGTGTGTTCTTAGAAAGTGCTCAGTACACCTCTGGATCTAAATACCTTTAAAAAACCATTTCTTGAACTGGTTTTGAAAGGAGGCTTTGTCATCTGAATGCAATGATTTATCCTGTGCTTAATTCTTGACCTCACAAACATTGCTATAGATGTGCTTTACTCAAATAATTCCGTGTCATAATCTTGGGCAAATTTAGATAACAAAATCTTATTTTAACAACAGTTAGTTAGTATTTGGATACTTAAATTCATTAAAGTTTGAGAGTTTAAGCTAAGTAATTCATAAAAGGTTGAAAAAATAACAATTTTGCTCCACTTTGATCATACTTGGGAGAGCTCTGTTAGACCCTGAGCATGTTCAGCTTCAGGAATTCGCCCCATATATACTAAACAGCCCACAGCACAAGCATGTATGTATGAAATCATACTGTTAGCAGTGCTAGAGTTTGACAATATGAATGACTAACTCACTTTCACCATATTTGTCACAGTTGGGAAGAAGATGAGGAGTAGAATGTACAAGGAATTTCAGCATGACACAAATCTAGCAAGAGGTACTTTTAGATTTTGATTTCTGAGGAAGTAGAATTTCTTTCTGGTTACATTATATCATTATGATCTGCAGCTCCATTTTTCAGCCCCAGTTAACTTATTTCCTCATATAATTATCTTATCTAAACATAAATTTCCCTGTAACAGGTGTCAGTATTCAGCCTTTAAAATGAATCCACTCTCTAGAACTGAAAATGTCAGTTCCTTCCTGAGTCATGTTTGATTTTTCCTGTACAGACTGACTTATGAACACAGTAGCTGATGGTAAGCTTTGTCAAGAGGTGCTGAGATATAAAGAACAACAGGTTACCTTATAATCTTTTCTTGTTAATGCTTGTTCTGGAGAACACCTGCTGTCTTTAAAAGGGATTTGAGTGACCCAAGATTAAGAAGTCTCACTACAACAATTACTGTTCTTATCACTGAAGAATACTCATACCAATGTGACATCTTCTTGATGGTTTCAAATCCACAGACTGAGGGAGAGATAAGAGTCAAAGAACCATACAGTGTGCAATTATAAGATGGCAACAAACCCATCCAATACAATTTTGTTTTGGAGAAGAGTAACACTATCAGACTAATTGATTTCTGCCTGAAAAGTAACTATTAGGAAAAAATACCCTCTGATTTCATGTAAAGAATTTTTAAACTGCAATGGTGCCTACAGAATTTCTAATCATCTTTCTAAATTATCCTTATTGGGCAAATAACATAAGGGGCATAGGGAAGCGAAATTAATCACACAGCCTAACACTGACAATGATTCAGGTAAGGTATTAAAACTCAAGAGTACTATCATCTGTATGCCTTGCTACCTCTTTGGTTTAAAAGATACAAAAGTATGATCTTCCACTCTTATGAAGTCAAATTTATGATATAAGTAAAGAATCTTCTGTCATAACACCTGTATGTCCCTTATCTCTCAAAACATTTTCATAAGCCTGTTTAACCACTGAGCTTCTATTGCTATCACTTGCATTGACAACAATTGTGCAAAGCCAGTTCTTTGAAACATTATCCAAAGTCATTAACATTTTGAAAATTAATGTGGAAGGATGAAATTGTTTAAAAAATAGTGCCCATTGAATCTGCCCATCTTTTCTTCTTTCCAACACTACAGAGAGGAATAAAGGACATGAACTATAATTTTGTTTCTCCTCCTCTCTCTCAACCCAGGAACCTTCAGAAGATGTTGTTAAGAAAGAGAGGAAAAAAAATCAAACCTAAATACCAAATAATACTCTCTCATACTAACTGAGAAAGTGAACCTGCTGGGTACCTTCCTTTCTCCAGTCTGAGGGGATGTTGAGGTTTCTAGATGACAAATCGTCTAGATTAGAGCAGTAATGTCTACACCATCTAATTTGTTTACATGGAATTTACCTAGTTTTATTTTCAAGTAAAGTAAAAACAACTAGTGGAACTCACAGACTGGTTAGAAACAGAAATTAATTATTTCAAATCAGATGCAAATGACAGGTTTGCCAGAAGAAATAAGTAACACCAGGCAACAGTGACAAAAGGTAATTGAAGATTGGCATCCTGGATACTGTGTGATGGACAGCCAAGATGGAAATATGCTACAGCTGAAGAAATATTTTCCTGTCCCAAGTTGAGAAAGCAAAATCATCTGACATCAATTCACTTTTGCTTGTCTCTGTTTAGGATACCTCCAATGGGAGAGAATAGAGTTCACTGCTTATAAGCTCTCTATTTATAAATGCATTAGAATATTTTCTGGTTTGTGCTAATAACAAAATTTGAAGGATAATCTCAATATAACTTCAGAACACATTATGCACAGCTGTCTTCTGGACTGTAGAATACCTGAAACCCATTGATTATATCCACAGTGGTAAAAATAAAAAAGAAAGGTACAAACAGCAACCAAAGTAATTAGTAAGCTGCAGCATGCTGCCAAAAGCAAGGATGGATAAACATTAACTTTATTGGGGTCTATGCATCTAACATCTCAATTAATATTAAGTTTCCAGCACCAAAGAAATTGTGTCAGTTACACTGTGGACCACAGTGGTATACGGTGATCTACTAAAATAGACAGATACAATGAGAGAGACTCCTGTGTGTCTGGATTGGACACAGAAATCCAGACTCTTCCAGTAATCCACAGATCAGTTATTATACAACAAACCCCACCAGCTCCTTCACAGCTTGCTCAGCTGCTGTGTCACTCTATAGTTAAAAAGCCTTTAATCTTCAGGCTGACATAGGCATGATGAGTCTACAGACTAAAATTTCATACACAATTTGGCTGAAAGCTAATTACTGCCTGCTATTCTAGCTGCTTTCCTCCAAGTAGAAGAACGTGGAGACAAAATCAAATGCACTGCTTTTACTGTCTCATGCTCTGTGCCATAAACTGCAACTGTGAAAATAAAACTATTTCTATGTTTTGAGAGGATAAATGATTGTCAGATAGCCATTAAATGCTGCTGGTCAAGATGTATCCCTCAAAATATATGCTTAATTTACTCCAGATTAAAATTCTGTTCTCCAGGTTCCAATTTGAGGACATATTTTTACAATTGTTTCCAGTGAAATGTGCATTTTCAGATCTGAGCAACAGTCCTTAAAATGGGGTTTTGTGACACTGAAAATGAGCCCCCACAAGCAAGTAGCACACAAAGCTTTATGTGTGTGTAACTCCTGAAATCCAATGGGACTGTTCAGACCGTGCAAAGTAACTAACACGAATCATCCTTTGTGGGACTAGGGACTTCAGTGTTACATCACTAATACCAATACAGTATTACAGTATTTAAAATTCACACAAGTATAAAGATTAGTCTAAGTGAAAACTGGTGTTCATTAGGTATAATACCTCAAAACAGAAGGAAGCAAATTTGACAAGGGAACCAGAAAAAACAGCAGTAAAATCAAAAGAAATGAACAAGTACCTAGCATGGTTTACCACAGGAAAAAAAAACCAAACAAATAAGCAAGGAGATACTGTGTTTCAAAGTTCAATAATCAGGACAACATTATGAATTAGTAGGGAAAATTATATCTTCCAAAAGTCATATTCATGATATACAAAAAATTTGAGCCAGATTTGTGTACATGTATTTTTTAAAATGCCGAAACACAGCTTTCAACAACAAAAAGACTTTACACGATCAGATACTGGTATAAGAAATCTTAATGAAACAGTTGCACTGTCATCTGTCACAATATTCTTTGATGACAAATTATGCTTCAAGGTGAAAGCCAAGTCAGTTCAGACTCTTATTCTGAATTTCCCCATAGGAATCCATACCTTTCTCTCTCTTCTGACTATAGCTAAACTCTCATGAGTTTGGAGCCTATGAAGTAAAGTCATCCCTTCCAACTTCTTTCTAATGCAATACTTTTCTGGTTAATGTAACTGAATTACTGGACACTGATTTAAGTACTTTCATACATTTATTTCAGTTTGCAAAAGGATGGTTATTCTGTCACATTTTTTCAAGAAATTTTTTCTTCCTTAAAACCTTTTTTTTATCATGTTCTGAATCTTACAGCAGTGGTTTTCAGCATTTCACATCATGCATTCATATTCACCACCATTTCCTATAAAAAATATTTTAAAACCCCACAAAAATCATTTAAACTATAGCTTTTGCAGGAGATTTCATCTACTTCCAGATAATCCACTAATAGTTCCTCCACACTGTACACTTGAAAATTATTTTGCATGTGTATGTTATTTCCTCTTCAGTTTTGGTTCTAAATCTCTGACTAAATCAACTGAAATCAAACCAAACAATTTTCTAAAGGATGCTGAATTACAAAATAAACTCATTTCTGCATTATAATAAACTTATCCTATGAGAGCCTCCTTCAAACATGAGCCTCACTTTTTTCAATCTTAAAAAACACCTTTGGAATCAAATTTGCAGCTAGATGAGTTGCATACACTTTTGACATTGAGCTAGTAACAAGTGTGCTGCCTATCTCACCACAAGTTTTGAAGTAACAAAAATTTTGGAAAGGTCAGATTCCCTAGAAAGCAAATAGAGAAGAAAACAGGAATGTAATCATGTTGCTCTATAACTCTACTGTGTGGCTACATCACTAAAGCTACCTGCAGTTCTTACCTCCCTGTCTCAGGAAGGACAGATTGAAGAGAAACTGAAAGAGCTAGAGCTCTTCACCTGAGCACTGTTTCTGAGCCAGTGTCACTTTGGAATAGCACTGATTTTGAGAGCTCTTGCAGAGATACTATTGACCTATGAGAAACCTGGGCCTGACCCAGCATGGCAGCTCCCACATGTTTTGTTAATGAAGCTGGTCCAGAAATTATGAGAAACAGCTTCCTTTCTGTTTATCACATTGCATCCTGATATCCATTCAGCTTTATTTTTGAGGCAATGGCCAGCCTTGGCTGAGTGGGCCCCTGGCTATTCTATATTATATCGGGGCTGAGAACACTGTAAATCAGGCAGGAAACTTTAATGCCACCTTTGGCCACAATGACCATCAATCCTTTATCGCCATTAGTCACAACAGGAATCTGGCCCAAGTGTCTGCAGTCTTAAGCAAGACATCATCTTTAATGGCCAGTTTCCCTCTGACTTAAACGAGTCCAGTGAAAAAACAGGTCCTCCTCTCCCACAGCCTAGGGAGGTAAGAAAAAGCTGTGAGAAGTAGGATGTTTTCCATGAGAGAGAATTTATATGCAAAAAAACCTATGCTTCTGCTACAGCCAGAAGTCTACAGTAGAATATTTTTAGAATACAGATAATTCTGGCTTAGTTCCACAAAATGAACAGTAGAGCTGCCTCAATTTAATTACCACCCCATGAAGAAATCTGACAGCCCCAATGCAGTGCTTAGTAAGCATTTTACCTCAGACAGCTTGAAGATGTATTGTAGCACTGAAATTACAATACATACCATGACTTGTTCTGTCATCCTACTTTGGGAATGCAGCATGCTTGTCTCTATAATGAGCTGTCTGATATTCACCCACTTCACCTGTAGCAAACAGGAGTAAAATGTAAGTAACCATAAGTTGGCATATTAGCTGAATGTAAGCTAAAATATTCATTTTTGGCTGAAGATTTCAGATTGTTCTAACTTTCTAGACATGTGTAATACATAATTTACTTACATTTACATTTTGAAAACATTTTGAATTTTCTATATTTTTAATTATTAAAATCTGGGGAAAAAAAAAAGAAAAAAAGAATACACAAACCCTGTTTCCTCTTTCGCATCTTATATTTCTGCTTACAAGGTTCCTGGGAAATATTTAAGGGACATATTTATTATTATGTCTAATACATGATAAAATGTGTATAACTTACAGGCACATATGTGTTTTCTATTAAGAAAATTAACTCTGTAATAAAAAATTTCTTTGCTTAGTTCAAAAGCCAAAGAAAACCAATGTGTTTTTTTAAAAAAAAAAAAAAAAGCAATAGGACACTTTATAAAGCTTACACTAATGCCATCTGTAATTTTTTTAATAAAAATACTTATGCTTAAAAATATATGCTAGCCTGCATTTCTACAAGTATAATGAAATTATGTACCTTCATTAAAAACCACAACAAACAATCCAGCTTGTTTCCAGCAAAAGGAAGATTGAAGTTTATTTGTTCATATGAAGTCTTATAGGGAATATTGAGAAATGTTCTTTTTAATTATGCCATTACAATAGAATTGGACTGTGCCACCCTTTCTCTGGCTAAACAATTTTTAGGAAGTGTGTGAAAAAGCAGTTAAGTCCAGGCTAAATTTTAAAACAACCCCTCACAGGAACTATTCATGTCTATAAGGCCCCCCTAGAGCATCCACAAAAACAGTGCATTTACATTGACTTAATCATTGGCTTAACACCACTGTGAGTTAAGTACCATAGACTGAATAAAGCTTAGTGCTGTCTCAGAAGCCATGAATTGTGGAATGGAGAAAATAATACCCCACATTAGCCACAGCAATAGCATAAAAAACAAACAAACAAACAAACAAAAAGAGCCAATGAACCAACAAAGAAACAATCAAACAACAACAGAAAATCACAAACAACACACCTTTAAAATAGTATAAGTAAAGAAAAAGAAATTAGATGATTCTTCTGTTTCTCTTTCAGACTCTAAGGAAAAGTCATTGCAACAAACACTTACAGACAAAAAGAAAGTTTTGAATGATATTGGAAACCTTGAAGTCCAAATCATACAACTACAGCAATATACACGATCTGTAATATTACCAGTGCCTATGAATGTAGGAAATTATTTGGAAGTTAATTTAAAACTTAGGATTGAAATATCTTTCTAACCAACAATTCATGATATGATTTGCCCATTTATCCTCAGCCTTCCTTTTTCTGTTTACTGCACTTATGGTTGTTTAACTCAACACTCTGTTCCTTTTGATTGTCTCTGAACAAGGCAACAGATGCTCAAATTGTGCAGGTCATACATCAGAAAAATTTTTTGCATTGTGTACTTAGATGTTTCTAATAACCAAGGTCTCCCTAAGAATCTAAAAGCCAAAAGATCAAGAATCCTAAAAAGTTGAACTGGAACAAGATAAGCTAGATTACACAAAAAATCTGATACATAAAAGGTCAGAAGAAAAGATGATTGAGTCCATAGATTTAAAAGTTCGAATATATTGAGAAAGATCACTTGTTACATCATTTTTCAAAAGAAAAAAAACCAAAACCAACCAAACAAAAAACAAACAAAACCAAAAACAAACAACTGGAAACATCTGCAAGATATAGTTTGAATTTACCTGATGCTTGCTCTCTTACAAACCTTGTGCATAATTAATTGAATTTAGATCTTAGCCATTATTTTGAGTATGAATAATATTTCAAACTTTATTGTCTTTCTCTTACACAATATATCTCTTTTCATTTCTTTTAAAAACAGAAATGTTCCATCACCTTTCTTCAAGCTGACAGGGTTACAGAAAGCAGAAGTACCTCAGGATTTAGAAAGCACTTCCCAGTCACTACTACTTGAAAGCAAGAGTTTTTACTCTCAAAGAGGCATGATGTCCAAAAAAAACAATACTTTGAACAAAGATGAAAAATTGTAGATTATTTTCACAGGCTCTTATTCTACAATGGAAAAAATACCCACCTTCTAGCCAGGCTTCTTTGAAAAGAATATTTTCCTTTTATACAGAGATAAAAAGCAAAGCTTTCAGGTCAGAGGCTATAGTGGAAAAAAACTAATGTCTCCCCTGCTTTGATGTTACAAGTAGTCCCTCGTTACAGCACTGTATTAGAGCTACCAGTAAACTGATCCAGCATATTTAATAACCAGTTTCAGTATGGGTGGTATATGCATTATTCCATACAAAACACAGCAAGCAGTCATATGCATTACAAACAATGCACAGACCTTTATTTTAACATGCTAGCATTACTTTAAAACACAGCATAACTAAAAGGTAATTTGTGATTTATAGATCCCATAGGAAGACCTCTCCTTATAAATGTATCCAAAACAACTATAGACAGCAAACCAGGAAAATGTGTTTCTGTTTCAGTGACTTGTAACACACATAGTGCGGCTTGTGAAAACAGCAAATTTCAGTCTGTGAATGCTAAACATAACAGTGATGATTAATAATATTTGGTGTCTCAGATGCTTTTGAAACTGAAGGACTGCAGGGCCAAAACAAAGAGGTTTGGTGCAGTTGTCTTTCACAAATTCCTGGGAGCTGAAAGACCTAATGAACCAGTTTGCATCAGCCCTAATGCACCAAGGCACCTAATGGACCAAGTTATTTATTAACTCACATTTTGGAATAGTATATTTTAAAATTCAGACTATGATAGAATGACATCAGTAAAGATGACCTTCAAAATCCATCAGAAATATTAATTAAATTTTTGGTGCTATGTAGCATCAAGCTGTACAACAGTAAAGGATACCCTTAGAGAAAAAAAGTACTGAATTATTTTTAACTTTCTGTTTGTTTTGTTTGGTACCTATGTAAATTGAAACTTGTTAGGAGTATTAATCCTCAAGTTAACAAAAATATTTATTCTCTTAAGTATTTGATGCCCTCCAAAAGACCCCTACACACAATAAAACATAATTTCTGATTGAGTTTTCTATATTTTGGAAAATTATGTTGGGTTGCAGATTAGTGAAACACTAATCACTGGCTGACACTACTGATAATGCAAATATTAAAATTAAATTAATACTATCCAGATATCGTGTAGTTTGAGCATTTCTTAGTTGACAGAGAGATTGCTCCCCAAAATCTTTCAAAAATCCCAAGTAGTCAGAAAGTTGAAATGTAATTACCCTACATTTGAACTACAGGCAGACAAACCCTGGCAACTTTTCTTGTGCCTACAGGAACTTCTGAAACAGCTCCAATTTCAGCCAGAAATGGGACCAAAAAGGGTAACAAGGGTTTGTGAAGGACTCATAGTAGTAGGGAGTTTCTGCAAGAAAGATGGAAAGGATTCAAAAGAAACAGAAAAACAGTAGAAATAGTGGGAACAGGAAAGTGAAAAGAATCATGAGTTCAGGAGAAAGCTAAGCAAAAGGGAATTAAAAAAACTAGATATATGAGGAGTAGGGATAAAGAAAAGAAAGTGTAAGAAATAAAAAATGGGGAACCTTAAACAGAGAGGAACAAGGGAAATACCAGTTTCACTAAACGCTTCCTCATACAGCAGCAAGGAAACAAATTGTTCTCCCTATAGGTTCAGATAGCTGCCACAAAAAGTCCAGGAGGAGTTTTTGAGTCTGATTATTCTTAACAGATTTCCAAATTACATTTTTAGCTTTGTAAGTTTTATTTATAAATATGTTTAAAATTAATGAATCACTGGAAATATTGGAGAACATGATGTCCTAAATAAGAGCAGCTTTTCCACACTTGGTTTCCATATAGGTAAGATAGGTTAGAACTGACAATATTGCTTCACAGTGCTATGAAATCATCCTGTCCCTCTGCTGGAAGTTATACCTCCAAAAGCAGAGCTGTGTGAAGGGACCCCATCCTCTGTTCCTCCAGTTGTGAACCTACTGTACTTTCCAAGGCTGCCCCAGCTTGTGTTGCAGGCGTGGCTGCAGTGCCACGTTTGTGTCATTCGGTGGCAGAGAGGATAAGGTGAGGTCTTCCCCTGGTGCTCTGACCTATGTGGGCTCCCAGGATTGCTCAACAACCTGACATTATTGCTTTTCTGTTTGTTAGGTTTTTTTCCTTAATATTAATTTGAGATGTTACACTTGAGAGGCGGTGGGCGTTGGCCGAGTGGCGTAGGCCCCCGCCTGTGGAGCCGGCTCCTCCTCTGAGGACGCCGGTTCGAATCCTGGAGGAACTTGCTGTCGCTGTCCGAGCGTGCTCGGCCATGGCAAGATGAGCGTCAGGAGTAAAAGGAGTGGGGCCAGTTCAGCGCACACTGTGCCTCACCTAAAAAATGCATAGCGCAGGCTTATCCCAAGATCTTCGTTCGCGAAGTCCAGCCAACAACAACCTTCCGAGGCATCATAAACTCTTCAGTACATAGATAGAAACAAGTTCTCTAAGGATAATGAGTGCAGCAGAAAAGGCTCACAAGCCCCATTAGCATCAAGAGCAGAGATTTTAAATCAGCATCCAAACCCACAGCAGCTGTATTCATCAGGGGATGTCCCGAGGTGCCTCCCAGTTCTTAAGTAAAACAACAAAAAATGCAGAGCTACTTTTTCAGTGGGAGGTATGACACAAAAAGTCTACATTTTGTTTCTCTCAATGATTGGAAGTGCCAAAGTTGTGATGGACCACATCCTTTTTTGTGTTTCAATATGTGTCTTGGAAATCTCCAGATTTTTCCAGATGTTTCCAGGCTACCTCCTTAGTAACATAATTGTGAAATACTTAAAACTTCTTGCTCTGATCTACCATTTTTTTCATCTTGCATCCACACCAAATTCTGCCTTACTGTTGAAGTATTTGTGCACTTGCAGATGGGTTCCCCAACCCCCTTCTTTTTTCGCAGCACAACTACATCTAGATCATAATGCTCTTTAGACTCATTTTCTCCACTGTATTTCAGAGAGGCTGTAGGTGGACCTCATTCTAGTTCCCCAAACAAGACCAGAAGGAGCAGGTGTGGGTTTCCAGGTGGGAAGTAAGCTGGGTGATTTTTGTGTACAACTCATGGCAATGTGTTGTTGTTGGCTAGACTTCGCGAACGAAGGTTTTGGGATAAGCCTGCGCAATGGATGTTTTAGGTGAGGCACAGTGTGCATGGAACTGACCCCAACCCCTTTACTCCTGAGGTTCATTTTGCCACGGCCGAGCACGCTCGGACGGTGACAGCGAGTTCCTCAGAATTCGAACCGGCATCGTCAGAGGAGGAGCCAGCTCCAGAGGTGGCGACTTACACCATTCGGCCAACGCCCGCTGCTCATGGCAAAGTAGGGCGCAGTCACAGGAATCACCAGCAGGCTGCTGTGCTTCCTCTCCTGGAACACTTTTTCTCTCTTGCTTATTCTTCAGCAATGAGCCACTGAGAACAAAGACCATCCAGTGCATGTGTTTAGACAAAAACAAAACAAAACAAACAAACAAACAAAAACAAAACAAAACAAAAAACGAAAAACAAACAAACAAACAAAAAAAAACGAAAACCAAACCAACATAAACCAAACCAAACAAAACCTCCAAGCAAACAAACAAACAAACAAACAAACAAACAAACAAACAAAACACCTAACATCACAAAAAAAGCTCTAGAGCTAATAAGAATGGTGACGAGAATTTTCTTTAGAAGGCTATGTTACTAATAAACAATATACTACTGCCAGGTGTTTAAAAAGAACAAGGTCACTTCTGAGAAAGAAACTAAGTGTTATTCTTAAAAGACAAAGTCAGGAGATACAAAAGGGCGTACATCATTTCCCTCTGAAATTGTATGATAAAATGACAGCAAAAATCAGCTTAGAAGCAACACGTGAACTAGCCTTCTGTGCCTCCTGCTCTCTTCCTTCCAGGACTAAATGGATCTGTGTCTCTCTTTTGTCACATTGTTGTAACTTTTATTCAGTCTCCCCACTTCACCTTGACCGCATCTGAACAGTGACAATATGTTTCTTGTTCTTCACACTTTTCCCAGGAAGGATCACTGACAGCCTCTTACTTTGTATTTTCTCGGCTTTAGAGGCAGTGATTTTTTTTTTCCTTTCTTTTTTCCCCAGACATCATCATTGCTATTTGGAGAGAATTTGGTTCGATTTCCATTTTAAACATAAAATGTTTGAATTGGCTTATAATGTCTCCCAGCTTTCAGAGGCAAGAGCTGGTCTTTAAAAAGAAATAAAAAAAATAAAAAAATAAAAAAAATTATTTTTTGCAAAATAAAAAATGAAAAGCTGCAGAATAATCTTAAATCATTTTATACTGCACAGAAAACTTGAAAATAATGAGAGCTCTTCAATTTGGAATGATTTGGGTTCTAGGAATACGAGTCAGAGAGAGCTGTAAAATTATTAGAACACTATAACATCTTTTGTAAGCATATCAATTCAGATGTGATCAAAGATTCTGGACTTGCAGAGCAATTTACTTGGCATTTGCAGGAAAGCCTCGCTCTTTCAAACTGAAGCATTCTTAACAATATGAAGAACTCCAATAATTTTAAATTGATGTATACCATACATGCCTAGAAATCCAATTTAGGTTTTAAATAAAAACAATATAACTTCAGAAGTCTAAAGAGCCCACCCACAACATAACAGCAATCTAGCCTTTCCAATTCACATGTCAATGCAGCCTAGCTCTTATATCTTCCATGCTAGGATTTTCTGGCACAAGGAATTGCTGAAAACACTAGAGAAGACTATTCTTTTCTTTTTATGCTTGCCTTCTGGTTATTCATGATTTTTTTCCTAAAATCAGTAAACTTCTGGACAGTCTTACTTTGCAAGTTGATTTGCAAGGTGTGAATATTACTTTTAAATACTTTTAAATATTGTAGATTATAAATGGAAGACAATGTTTAAGCTAAGCCAAAGATGCAATATGTTCCTGATGAAATTCTTAATTTAGATTAGCTTAAGTTTGCAAATTTTATAGATAGATAGATAGATAGACAGACAGATAGATAGATAGATAGATAGATAGATGATAGATAGATAGATAGATAGATAGATGATAGATAGATAGATAGATAGATAGATAGATANGTGTTATTCTTAAAAGACAAAGTCAGGAGATACAAAAGGGCGTACATCATTTCCCTCTGAAATTGTATGATAAAATGACAGCAAAAATCAGCTTAGAAGCAACACGTGAACTAGCCTTCTGTGCCTCCTGCTCTCTTCCTTCCAGGACTAAATGGATCTGTGTCTCTCTTTTGTCACATTGTTGTAACTTTTATTCAGTCTCCCCACTTCACCTTGACCGCATCTGAACAGTGACAATATGTTTCTTGTTCTTCACACTTTTCCCAGGAAGGATCACTGACAGCCTCTTACTTTGTTTTTTCTCGGCTTTAGAGGCAGTGATTTTTTTTTTCCTTTCTTTTTTCCCCAGACATCATCATTGCTATTTGGAGAGAATTTGGTTCGATTTCCATTTTAAACATAAAATGTTTGAATTGGCTTATAATGTCTCCCAGCTTTCAGAGGCAAGAGCTGGTCTTTAAAAAGAAATAAAAAAAATAAAAAAATAAAAAAAATTATTTTTTGCAAAATAAAAAATGAAAAGCTGCAGAATAATCTTAAATCATTTTATACTGCACAGAAAACTTGAAAATAATGAGAGCTCTTCAATTTGGAATGATTTGGGTTCTAGGAATACGAGTCAGAGAGAGCTGTAAAATTATTAGAACACTATAACATCTTTTGTAAGCATATCAATTCAGATGTGATCAAAGATTCTGGACTTGCAGAGCAATTTACTTGGCATTTGCAGGAAAGCCTCGCTCTTTCAAACTGAAGCATTCTTAACAATATGAAGAACTCCAATAATTTTAAATTGATGTATACCATACATGCCTAGAAATCCAATTTAGGTTTTAAATAAAAACAATATAACTTCAGAAGTCTAAAGAGCCCACCCACAACATAACAGCAATCTAGCCTTTCCAATTCACATGTCAATGCAGCCTAGCTCTTATATCTTCCATGCTAGGATTTTCTGGCACAAGGAATTGCTGAAAACACTAGAGAAGACTATTCTTTTCTTTTTATGCTTGCCTTCTGGTTATTCATGATTTTTTTCCTAAAATCAGTAAACTTCTGGACAGTCTTACTTTGCAAGTTGATTTGCNATTGAGCTGAGCTCAGGTTTGAAAATAGCTATTCTTAACAGAATCATAGAGTACACTGAGTTCCAAAACAATATTGACATAATAGAAAAATAAGTCTAAATTTAAAATATTAGATCTCCGCTATACACTAAAGATCTCCACTAAAGAAAGACAATAATGAAAAGTCCCCTAAAAAAGACAGGCTTTGTGTTGACCCAGAGGATCCTCTGCTGCTTCCACGCAAATCATCCTGCTACGTAAAACAGACTCCTGGCACCAGAAAACTTGTGAAGCCTCTCAGTTTTTCACAGCAAACAACAACTTTTCCAATCATTCTGGCCAAACCAGAAACCCTTCCTATAGCCCAGAAGGCTCCTGAGTGGTCACATAAGAGCTACCACCTAAAGAAACTCGAGGGTTTTTTTCCTTACTGACACAGAAGGAGGACTGTGTGAGATGTGTATGAAGCAGCCAATGACATTTCAGGTAGGATGGGGTCTTGACATTCAGTTCTGAAAGTATCCCATTCTGTTCTAATTAGATGCTATAAAGGCATCAACACAAATCTGAATAGTCCTTGACAATGCTGGGGACCACTGGTGCACCAGAAACAAGTAGGTGAAGAGAATCGGTCATACAAGGTGACCACAAATGCTTTCCTTGGGCTTTAAAAGCACACAGAAGTTGTTTTATGTCTTGCAGGTGATGCAGTGAAGGATGGGAAAGTCCCAGACAGCATAATCAACTTTTGTCACAAATGGTAAGACTTGCTGCCATTATTTTATCACCTGTAAGTAGCTTCTTCAATGTACAGCATACTAAAGCACTTTTAACCGGCAAGGAACTTTTGGAAATCACCTCGTACAACCCCTAATTCATCAGAGAACCAGTACAGATCAGATTGACTGGGATTTTGTACAGCCAAGATCTGAGTACCTCCAAGGATGTAGTTTTATATATCACTAATACTTCTTCATGTTCTTCATCTTTTAAATTACAGTGTTCTAAAATTAGGAAATTTTAAATTTTCTACCTGAGAAGTTGATAGTCAGTTCTGTTTCTAAGGATAGAACCTACTTATGAAATATTAATGTTGTATAAACCAATGCAGGTGCCCTTGAATGCTTTTAGTACTACTGGAGTTCACGTGATCTCTGATAAGAATTCTGTTCTGTTCCCCATGGGTTATAGCTTAGCCTCAAGACTTAGTGGATGTGTGACTTAGTGTGAATTTAGTGGAAACTATGATGTCTATAAACCCTTACAAAACCTCACCGGAAAAAAAAAAAAAAGTATTAGTATATTTTTACCTCAAACTATGCCAGGTTCACTGTCAGACAGAAAAAGTGCTTGCAAATATCCATCATAATGTTCTCAGGATTTTAAAATTAATTTAGCCCCTTGTGGTGCAGACTGACGGAAGCTAGTAGAGAATGCATTTTAAAGAATGCATCCTCTTTTCTTGAAAATAGAAAAGAACACTCAATTTCCACATAATATTTTAAATAATGAAACCCGAAGTATCCCTTACTGGACAAATGTGTGACAAAGCTTGAGGACCAAGGCACAACTGTTAGACACAAAATAACCTATTTCAGATGCATCTGAATTATTTCCTACCAGATTTGACTTTCCTTCCTATACGGGCTTTGTGTGAAGTTTGAAAGCAAATTTGTTTTGGAAATGCTAGAAGAGGAACAGAAGTCATGGCTTCAAATGGGAAACTATTTATATGTTCACTGTTAAATGTAATTGCCATCAGAAAAATATTAGACATTACCAATAAACAAATATCTTCCAGTGCTTCTGGTCTTGATAATTTTAACTGCAGTGTTAGATGACATTTAAATGTATTTAATGTATATAACTTAATTCAGGGAAAAAATTCTTTTAGCTTACTATAGCATTTAACTTTGATGCTTACCTATCAAAATAAACTGTATGGGAGAGAAATGTGCTCCTATCTTCCATTAAGCTGTTTTTTGGCACTGTTCTGTAAGACGAGGTCGTTCAAATTAAAGAGAAAAATAGTGAATACAATTACAACTATTTTGTGTAGTAACCAGATGATTCCTATTATTTTTGAGCAAAAATCTTGAAATGTTCATGACATGAAAAAAAACCCTAAACCCCTTAATCTATAGATAACATTTCAGCTTCTTCTGTGTTGAAGATTATTGTTCTGCTTTGAGTAGTTTAATCAGGTAATTAAGATTTCCTTTATGCACAGAGAATCTATGTGAAACCAGCTGCCTTCAGCCTTTCCAGAAGCCTCAGGCCAGGAAGGGAAAAAGTAAATAACGTCAGGAAAAGTGCCTAAGCTCAATAATCTCTACTAATAACTTCATAAATTTCCCTTTAGGATTCACCTTTTAATAAGTTTTTTAAACCAACCTGTATAATGTCCTAAAGTTCAAAAACATGTGAATGTATTTTTTAAAACATCATTTTTCAGTACTAATTTGAGAAGACTTTGAACGGAAAGGAACAGTCTTCCAAGTCAAAAACAGCAGCTCTCAGTTGGTTTTGCTTTAGTTTTCTCATTAAAAAGTGCTCATTTTCTGTTGGTTTCAGTTTGTTGTTTCATTTTTTTTCTTTTCACTGCCTATTAAACACACTGGAAGCATACTACCTTTTACACACTCTCATAACTCAAGAATTCTGAAAGAATTTTGACTGAAGTTTCACAAATAAATTATTTGGTTGCAAAGAGCATACATGAAGAGTTACTGTTCCAGCCCAAAGGTTGAGGGCTTCACACAGTTATGAATGTATGGCAACAGGAGGTTATGACACAAATGGTTCTGGGAATCCAACCACAGAGGACTTCATCAGGTGTCAATAGTAAAAGATGTGCTACACAACTCCTTAACAGTACATGCAGGATATTTTATTTGTTGTAAAAGAAGTCAAGCCCTTCTTATAGGGCACTTTCTCCAAAATAAAATCACATTCTCCCATCTTTTTCCCTATTTCTTTCCACTTGTACTGCTAATAGATAGATAGATAGATAGATAGATAGAGAGAGAGAGAGAGAGAGAGAGAGAGAGAGATAATGAAACTAACAACTCTTTCACTCTTCCAGAGAGATAAAGTGGGAAAAAACTGCCCAATGCCAAATTATGAATGTTTAGGACCAAGGTGGGCATTACTCCAACTGTGAATAAGGAATAAGGATATGAATATTTTATTTTCCTGATTTACTATTTTCAAGTTTAATGCTTTTACTTCACCTTCTCCATTCTCATTCTTTTGCCCAGTACTCTTTATTTTTCAGTGGTTTTAAGCGTAGGAAGAAAAGACCAATGCCTAAGGCAAAGGGGGAAAAAATAAAGGAAAGAGATTTTCTTAAAAGATTGGAAAACAAACAAACAAGTAAGTCTGCAGATTTTCACAATGAAGTAATTATAAGAGTTGTCTCTCAGTAAATACATATTCCTTAGGATATGACTAATGAAAATTGCTTTCTATTCTAAGTGGAGAATGTGTTCTTCTCTTTACCAGGTCTTGTTGTTGGCTAGACTTCGTGAACGAAGATTTTGGGATAAGCCTGTGCAATGGATTTTTTAGGTGAGGCACAGTGTGCGCAGAACTGGCCCCACCCCCTTTACTCCTGAGGTTCATCCTGCCACGGCCGAGCACACTCGGACGGCAACAGCGAGTTCCTCCAGGATTCGAACCGGCGTCGTCAGAGGAGGAGCCGGCTCCACAGGCAGTGACTTACACCATTTGGCCAACGCCCGCCGCCCATTTTAGACTAACATTAAAGAAAAAAAGAAAAAAAGAGCAAACAGAAAAGCAATAATGTCAGGTTTGTGGGAATGGATTAAGAATATAACTGATAACACCTTGAAATGATTAAGAATGTAACTGATAAGACCTTGAACTGATGCTTAAAATGTATGTTTACCTTTGCCATGTATGTCCTTCCCCCCTCTGGAATCCATGTTTTCCCTTTCCCAGAATCCATTTGTACCACTTCCCCAAAACTATGTGCCTTTCCCAGAGAGTCCTTTCGACGCTCCAAGACCACCCCTCAGGGAAGAGAGGGGCGTGACCCACCTTTCTGCCTGAAACCTTTCCCCGCCTATATGTTAATCCCCTTATCCCTGTTGGCCCAAAGCCACACAATACCTTTTCCCCCCATTGGAGAATCTGAACCCCCTCCAAGGGACTATAAAAAGTCCCTGTTTCCTGAATAAACTCTCTCTCTCTGCTCGGACCTTCCCCAAGCTGTTGTGGTGTCTTTGTCCTTTGCTCAGGGCTTTGGCACCACGTGGCCCGGGGGGGAACCAGGGGAGAGCACCCCCTCCCCCTCTCCTAGATGCATGGACTAAAAGCCTAGCCTAGGAGACTAAATTCATATCGCTGCGACCATCCCACCACCCAACACACCAACGAGGCTCATCACCCCATATATCCAAACCCGGATACAGGTTGTTGATCCACATGGGTCAGAGCGCCAGGGGAAGACCTCGCCTTATCCTCTCTGCCACCGAATGACACAAACGTGGCACTGCAGCTACGCCTGCAAGATGAACTGGGGCAGGTTCACCAGGTCTACCCTTCAGATAATAGTATTTTGAAAGAGAAAGGCATTGTGATTTGGTGGGACCACCTAGATAACAGTTCAGAACCAGAGATAAACTGAAAGGGGTTCTTCACATATCTGCTCTGTTCAATGCAGAGGCTGTTGAATGTTTCCTCCACTCTCTCCTACTAGAGCTACACTGGTAAACTGCTGCCTGTAATTGCTGTATAAAGGCATCAGCACAAACCAAAGCTTAGTGTGCTGAGTCTTTTTGCCTCTTTAAGAACTAAATTCCTCTTGAGTGTAGAATAATTCTCCTTGCATGACAGAATAAGAGAAATTGAAATTTTAAAAAACTCAAATTTTGTTGAATCTGGTCTAAGTATACGTTTGTACAAGAGTGTTGCACAACTAAGTGTTGAAGGATCTTAAACTAGATTAAAAGAAAAAATTAATATTTTTTCTTTGTAGTAGATGATTCCCTCAACAAAGTTACTAAATTGTATGATAAACTGGATACTAAATGGAGTAACGGACAGTGCAGTCACTTCCAGCATGTGATCTTAAGGTAATCTGAGATCTTGGAGGGTATAATGCTGCCAGATTTCACTTTTCTTCTCCACCAGATCCAGCACCTTTTACAAATGTAGAAAGAAACATTTCAGAGACAGAGTACAGAAGACCTTGGGTCCTGAAAAGCCTGATCCTGACCTGTGGCATACTTCAAGATGTGAGGTCATTGCAAACCAGCAGAGCAGCTCATTAACTTGCATGGTGCTGGGGTGCCCATGCAGCAGCCAGGAGCCCCCTTCACAACACCAACTCCTGTGATCACACTGGCAACATTCAAATTGAGGGGACTAATCCAAGGCAAGCAGCGCTCAATTTTGTTTGGCTTTGAAGGTCATCATAGACCCATAAACAAACTCAAGAATAAACCAGGGTTTGCAACTTTTCTGCTGAAACTGCAAGACCAGCATGGTCTGAGAGGTATTGGAGTGAGAAATGTTGGAGTGAGCTCACCCAGAGGCAGAAGCTTAGAGCTTCCAAAGTTCTTGCAGTCACTCTAGTAACAGAGTCAGCAGAACCATTTCAAATAAGTTCTAACAAGCCAGCAACATGTTTACAAAAATATTTCATTTTCTCCTTGATATAAAAAGCAATAAAACTTTAAGGTCCACATTAGAAGGTGTGGTTTTGTCTGGTAGATTTTTTTTTAGGTCTCACTCTTTCTGCTTCTGGGTCTCACTGTCCTCTAATCACAGAATCATAGGACCATAGAATGGCTGAGTTTGCAAGGGACCTTAAAAATCATCTGCTTTCAACCCCTCTGCAATGGTCAGGGACACCTTTCACTTAGACCAGGTTGCTCAAAGCCCCATCCAACCTGGACCAGAACCCTTCCAGGGATGGGGCATCCACAACTTCTCTGGACAATCTGTTCCAATGCCTCATCGTCCTCACAGTAAAGAATTTCTTTCTAATATCTAATCTAAACACACCCTCTTTAAGGTTAAAGCCTGAAAGAAGAACCCTTGCTCCATCACCGCCCCTCCCCTGCAAAAAAGTCCCTCTCCAGCTTCCTTGCAGGTACTGGAAGGTGCTACAAGATCTCTCGGCTCCGAAGCCCCTGGATGAAGAGATCTGGTCGCTATTCCGGTAGCACAAAATAATTTATCGCGGAGGAGGTTTGCCACCCTGCACAGTCGGGACAGGCGGCGTGCGGGCGAAGGCGGATCGTGCCCCGGCCTCTCCCCAGCGCCCCCGGGAGCGCGGCCGGAGGATGTCGCCGGACG
>VXAU01005684.1:118809-124148 GCA_013399695.1 Formicarius rufipectus
ACTTGCAAATCTAAAGCCTAAACTTTAGATGACATCTGATTGTATTCCAGATTATATGTATTATGGCACAATGAGTTCTACCTTAAATAAGCTTAGGACTAAAATTAGGTTAAATTTAGCATTGCAAAGAATGAGAGAAGGTGAATGACTTGTCAAAATGTACACAGCAGTGGCAGGCACTCAAACCAGCAGCTGGGGCCCTTTAGGAGCACTGGAGATGTAGTCCCCTGCAAACACATGCAGGTTGCTTAGCATACCTACTGGTTGTAATATTTTCTTCATGATATTCAAAGACTAAATATTAGCATTAATTCTTAAAGTACATTTTCAAATGTACTTTCAAACCCTTTCTCAGATTATCCAGGAGTATAGATTTGTCCCAGACTTAGGGATGATATGTTCTCTGCTTCCTGAAAACCTGGCACATTTTGGGGACAGAGGGGCTGGGATTCCTGGTTTTATTACTACTTTTCAACAAATTGACATTGGCTGTGATAAACCAGAGTCTGATGAGTGTAGGAGACTTCTATGGCAAATCTGACAAGTTGCTGGTACTTATGGAACCTGACAAGGAAACTGAGCACCATATCCATCGGTTGGCAGATGTTACATGGAAGGTTCCTTTAATCCATTATACCTGGAAAGCTATTCAGTGTGGGTAAGGATGGTGCTAAACAGGGAAAAAAGGAAGAAAATGCTGTCTGTCTCTCACTATTTTACTTCCTATGGTCCTTGGTCTTATCTACCAGGGTTCTTGCAACATTTTTTCCCTCTTAACATATGAGGTTTTGCCTAAAAAGACAAAGCATCTGTACATACCTGCGAAACTCCCACAGGAGCCTGTCTCCTTTGCCAGTCACTCTTTCTCACCTTTCTGTGAGTAAATCATAGTGGAAAGCAGCCTTGCTTAGACAGTGCTCAGTGCCCAGCTGGGCTGTGGCAGGAGGCCACAGTTCGTCACTTTCCATCAGAGAGGAAAAGAAACTTCAGTGTGCTGTTACCTGAGACACATTTGGGCACACCTGACTAAAAGCAGGCTGTGCAGCCTGGTCAGTGACAAAGATGAAGAGGTGTCCACAGAAGAGAGAGGGAGAGATATGGAAATGAGAAACCAGGTGGGAAAGGTGTTGATTTTAAACTCTCTTCCTCATAAACACCATCAGTTCTTGAGCCACAACATTTAGCCTTTGGGCCACTTTGCATTTGCTGCTTGTTCTGAAGGCTGCATTTTAAATTGGGCTTTTTAATCAGATGCTTGCTGGAAGAGCAAACAGCAGGAGAGAGCTGAAAGTCACAGTGTGCTCCTCACTGGCCACAAGCCCTAGCAAGGTGTCATGTGGTCAGCAGCAGGAGCTCACTGCAGGGACTTAAGCCCATGCACCCTGGTTCTTAAGGAGGGGAGCGATGACAGGCATGAGAGGCAGGAACACCCTGATACTGGCACACCAGCTCTCAGTCACTCCAGTTATGAAAGAGCTGTGGCAAAGATAGGATAAATTACATTATTTCCATCTGTTGAAATACCAAAATTTACACAATGGTAGATTAAGCAACCTATTCTACGCAACAGAGGGTGTTCATTAAAATCTAATCACTCTTACTCCAAACCTTCACCTGGGTTGCCAAGTGAAGCCAATATCAGTTTTTGGGCTTTAATTTTCTGATGAAGTGAAAAAGAATATTGTGTAGAAACATTCAGACCTTTCTGTTGGAAAAAAAAAGGGGGATTTTCACAGACACAAGATATATTTAAAAACTGGTTCCGCAACACTGACAGCTATCATGTGTTTAACCTTGAAAAAAATCAGAACCCTTCTAAATCCAAAAGTGCTACCCCCTTACTCTGATGTATCTGAACACAAATTTTACAAGTACAAACTACGGAATAGGCATAAAGGATAAGTATAAACACAGTAACATCATGCTTACCAGTAGGTTTTTTAGACATGATTAAAACATCTGGTATCCACCACACAAAGGCAGTTTTATAACAGAGGCAAAAAAACCTTAATCCTGTCTGTAAGGCTTTTAAAGTTTCCACTAGGATGAAGGCTGCTATAAAAATATTTTTAAGCCTGTAACTAGCAAAAATTACTTCATTATGATCTCATGTGCTGCTAGAGCACCAATTAAATTGACTTGATAATGTTATGATTAGACTGTACTTTTCATCAGTTACAAAGCTCTTGATTGAAGAAGAGATTTGCAACATTGAAAGAAATGACCTTGTGATGTGGATTTTTATCAATGACTTTTTACCTTGCTGGTTTCCAATTACATGACAAACAAATAATAGTACTTGCAGATTCTATTATACTTCTGAGGATCCCAAAGTACTCTGCTGATTAATTAGTTTCACAAGAGCTGTGAGAGTTAGGGGCATGTTATCCCATTCTTATTAACAATTCAGAATTCAAATGTGATATCTTTGCCCCATTCAAATAAACGGCAAAAATCCTCTTGTCTTTAGTGGCAGTAAGATTTCACTCAGAGAATTTCAGCAATTTGATTAAGGTCACAGAATCATTCTGCAACAGAGCTTGGACATTTCTCCTTTCTCACTGTAAACCAACTCAGGTAACATGTACCCAAGGTTTGAATTACATGTGGTCCTGTACTTCCATTGTTAAAAAGTCAGCTTTGAAAATCATAACAAATCACTACCAACTCAATTAAAAAAAAAAGCAAAGTAATGTTTGGTGAAGAACAAGAGCATATAGCATCCTTTCCAGTCCTTTTCAGTCCATAATGTAGAAGTTTGAGAACACTTGTTTTTCAGTATTTATATGAACACATTCATTGAATAAATGTGTATTTGTATTAAATATGTTCTAATATTTGTCTCAGCAGGAATTCATAGAAGAAAATTAAGGCACAGTACAGCAGTCTACTCAGAATTTCTCACCAAGTGTTAAGGTAAATTCAAAATTAAGCAATTACATCATAATAAAGAATAATTTAGGAAAAAAAAGCATTTCATTCCTTGGTGCTCTAAAATGTATCATTCATGGTTACAGTTCTTGCTCGGAGCTAACTGCCCTTTGGGACGCAGTGCAGTAGGTGTTCTCCACACTGCACTCCAGAGTCTTTTAAAGAGTTATAGAAAAGAAGAACATATAGAAAATTTGTTTTTCAATTATGAAACAGAGTTGAGAGAAAGAAAATATTTCTGGACTCCGTTAAAAAAATGTGGGAGGTAGAGGAGCAACAGATGAGCTGTGTTGCTTGCTGTCCACCAGGTAGGCTGGATCCCCATCGAAGGAGAAATGGAATCTGAGCTACCTTCTTACATTTGAAAACTGTATGTCACCAACTAATCCTTTCCCAAGAGAAAAAGCATTAAAAAGTTCCTCCATTTCAGGGATTACAGCCCAACTCGATGCCTGTCCCCCAGTTTGAGCTAAAAGAATTATGACAGCAACCCTAGCTCATTGCTTCTTCCTTCTGACTTCTTTGTTCAAGAGATATGCCCAGGATCTTGCAGTGAATGTGAAAGACCCATCATTGATTATTAAATGTGGACAGAGTGATGGAATGTAATTCTTGAACTCATTCTCCTCTTGTAGTGTTGGTAGAAGCAGAGGACACCCTGGAAAGGGAAAATGCAACGAGTGCAAGAGGTGTGTCTGTGTGAAAAATGGGAAGGTGACACTTTCAGGTAGTTATAGAGACTTACAGGAGACGTGACAATTTTTGGAAGAAAAAAACAAAAACAACTGAGGGATGACCCTCAGTATTGACTGCACAGTAACCAATGTCAGAAAAACAAAAGCTGAAGATTGCTAAAACAACTACATTAAATGCAGTTAATTAAATAGTACAAACCAGAGCTGGTTAGTCTGCACAGCACAGTAAGCATTACGTGGGCAGATTAGCCCAGCTATGGCCTGCATGCGGATCTGGAGGTTTCTAATACTATGACAATTTCACAATTAATCCATTCATTTAAAATATCTTTAGTCTTGCAATGCATTTTTATTTATAATAAATTTAAATTATTTTATTTTTTATATAAAATGAATATATTATAATAAGTTATGTTATAAACTTATCTCTATTATAAAACCATGTAATTTTCTTTGGACAGGATGCATTAAATGCAGTAGCAGGGAGAGGGAAAGAACTTTACAATCAACATTTAATCTGGTTGTCAGCTCAATATCAGAATAAAAATGAAGCAGGTTTTCACAGTACCCACAAAAGCTCTAGGCAAAGCGAACTTTTGGTCTTAAATTAATGCGTAGAGACAAAGCAAAGCATAAGCCATTTTACAGTTGTATACAAGTGGCTTTATTAGTTTTGACCCATAAATGCCAAATTTCACATAAAAGGTAGTGTAACAAAAATTTCTTTCAAGGCTCCTTTTGCAGCCAACTCAGAAGTCCTGTGGTGTGCTCCCTAGAAATCTTCAAATCATGGAACCATAGAATGGTTTGGATTGAAAGGGTCCTTAAAGATTATCTACTTCTGAACTCCCTGCTGCAGTCAGGGATGCCACCCACTAGATCAGGTTGCTCAAAGCCTCATCCAACCTGACCTGGAACATTTCCAGGGATGGAGCATCCAGAACTTCTCTGGGTAACCTGTTCCAGTGCCTCACAACTCTCTGAGTAAAGAATTTCTTCCTAACAGCTAACTTAAATCGCTCCTCTTTCAGTTTAAAACCATTCAGCTTTGTCCTATCACTATCTGCCCATATAAAAGATTCCTTTTCCTCTCTTTTATTAGGTCTCTGTAGGTACTGAAAGGCTATAATGAGATCTCCCTAGAACTCTCTTCTCCAGACTGAACAACCCCAGTTCTCTCAGCCTGTCTTCCTAAAAGAGGTGCTTTGTGGTCTCCCCCGGACCCACTCTAACAGGTCCATATCTTATTTATGTGGAAGTCCCAAAGCTGGATGCCATAGTCCAGGTGGGCTCTCACAAGGGCAGACTAGAAGGGGAGAATCATCTCCTTCAACTGAATGGCCACCTCGCTTTTGATGCAGTCCAGGATACAACTGGCTTTCTGGCTGCAAGTGCACATTTCTGGCTCATATCCAGCTCTTCATCCACCAGAACCCGTAAGTCCTTGTCATGGGTTTCCATAGCTGAATTTTAGTAGAAAAGTAGAAGTACTTTAGTAGAAGCTGCTAGAAGTTTCTCCTGTCCTGTTGAGCTAATTAAAATTATAGTTACGCCTCTGCGATACATATGCAAGAATTGGAGTGTTTGCGCAGTTGAAAATTCCAGCTTTGAGATAACAAGACAGACAGACAGACACCAAGGTCAGAAGAAGAGCAGGAGGAGGCAAAGGAAGAACCATGCTGGAGCAGGGGGAGGGGGGGGAAGGACTGAAAG
>VXAU01005684.1:124261-233510 GCA_013399695.1 Formicarius rufipectus
AAGACTGATTTATTTCTTACCTTTTAGTTTTAGTTCTTATCTTGTTAGTAATAAATTTAAGTATTTAGCTACTCTGAGTTTGTTTTGCCATTATCAGTCAGCTGTTTTTTTTTTCTTTCCTTTTTTTTCCCCTTTCCCTCATGGAAGGGGTCCTTCTCCACAGGACTGCTCTTCATGAGTTCTTCTCCCAACCTGTACTCAAGTCTGGGATTGTCCTGACCCAGGGCAGTACTTCGCACCTTGACCTCATGAGTTTTTCAAGGGCCCACTTCTCAAGTTTCTCCAGGTCCCTCTATGGCATCCTGTCCTTCAGGTGTGTGCACCACTCAGCCTCATGCAATCTGCAAACTTGCTGAGGATGAACTTGATCTTGTTCCCTACGTCACTGGTGAAGATAATAAAGAGCACCAGTCTCAAGACAGAGCCCTGAGGGACAACACTTATCACTGGCCTTCACCAGGACAAAATCACTGACCACAACTCTCTGCCTGTGTCCATCCATTCAGATCTTAGGTAGAAAATCCCTCCTTTTCACCATCCAGGAATTAGTGTTCAGCAAATTCTTCACAGTGCATCATTCCCTAAATCCATGTGCTCTGAATTTTAGGGGTTTCTGGCATATATCCAAACTACTAAAAGCAATGTAAACTGGTTATGCTGCAAAAGACTAGATGGCAGTCAGATAGTTGGACTATAGGTAATCATAAAGTTATTAGTGGGATTTCATTATATTATTGTTTATGGACATGAAAATGAAGGCAAAATCTTGTCAGATTCTGTGTTGGCAATTCACAATTGGGATTTGTGTAAGTGGACATACTTGCATGACAGATATGAAAATAAAACAAAACCACAGGATTCTCAAAAGGCTTTATTTATGTTCACAGGGACTGGAAAAATTCTGAAGATATGCCTGTAGTAAGACATGTTACTACCTCCTGGGATATTAGCAATAAGATTTATCACCTTCTTCCAAAGACTCCCAGCAAGAAACTGTGTCCCACCGAGTCTGAAGAAAATAGATAACAGATTTGACCTCCAGTCTGTAATAAAAGCAGTGGACACTGAACTAGATCATCTGGCTGGCAGGGTGAATCAGCCTGACCACTAAGTGGATGTGATTAAAACCAGGGATGGACAGACTATCTAGTAGAGAGTAACAGAAGAACAACATAGATCACTTCATTGCATGTGTCTTCTGGAATACCATGATTCACTTTTGGAAGAATATCTTGCAAAGCTGGACACAAATAAATCATAATACCTAGTTGTCTGCTAAGGCTGCAACTTGATGAAGGAAAAAAGACTGTGCATGATTACATTAAAGCAAAAAATGGCTACTTGGGGGGTTTTTGTTTGTTTGTTTATTTGGTTTGTTTTTGTTTTTGTTTGGTTGGTTGGTTGGTTTGGTTTTGGTTTTTGTTTTGGTTTGTTTTTTTGGTTTGGTTTGGTTTTTTTTTTCCCACAGAAAATGCAAAACACAGAAGATACTAAAAGAGAAGCAAGTAATTCACATGTGGCATGTATATCAAGCTGCTTTTTTTTTTTCACGTGATATTTCTGTATTGGATTTTCTGTCTCTTCTCCCTTCACCTATACTCTTCTACTTTATTGAATGCAAACTCCAAGAAGCTTAAATCAAATATACAAAGTCACTAAGTTCAAGCAGATTTGAAATTAGGTGAAGAAAGTTCACTCAGACTTACAGACCATATTTCTAGCTTCAGCAATTCTGAAAACAAAGATAATCTGTATCCATAGGGGAAGAACCTGAACCAAGCCCTGAAATGTAGATAGTCTTTTCAAATGCAATCGATTTTAATAAACTTTTCTTAAAATGTCCTATTGGCTGCTATGTAGAATGGGGCAATACAAGCTCAGAAATTATTATTTCAAATATTTTTATTATATTCTTACAATCATCATTTCGTTACTATTCAAGATTTGCCATCAAGATTATGGTTTAACAAAATGCTAGGCTCTTGTAGTTTCTAAGAAATATTCTTTCCATACTATTCATTTTCTGTTAATTCTTACAGGCCCACTTCTTTTAACCATCTACATCCCAGTGCAGATACTTTTTCACTGTCTTTCCACTACATTTTCTTATTTGGTTGAAATACTCTGATACTCTGGTTTTGACTACTAATATGAATTTGGAGCATTGTTGTCGTGTTTAAAGCTTCCAAAATATCCTAAAATGAGGTTTGTGTAAGGATCATATGATGGGTAGCATTCATTCAAATACATGCAACTGATGTTGCTATGCTTACTATTAACATAACACCATGAAGGAGAATAAAATAAGTTGAAGCAGTCAAGAACTTAATACTGAAGTAAATATACAGAAATTGTAAAGCTTGACAATTCACAGAAATCCAAAGAAAATGCTAACAATTAAGACATGTAAAGGAAGGCTTCATAATCCATCCAATCCATACTGACAAATATTTTGGCTAATTCATATTCAGATACTGCGTAATTTGAAGCTAAATCATTTTACATTACAAAGAACACCTAGGAAATCCTCTTAATTTAAAGATCCTCTCCCTAGTAAAATAGTCAATGACACTTAACCATGTTGTTATTTCCAGCACGTGAATATACCTGCTGAAATTTCACCATCAGTAGTGAAGAACTGCTTCCATAGGTGTGGAGCACTTTATTTCCCCAAAGGTAGCATGAATGGGAGAACAAACAACTGTGTGTAAAAGAGGCAGGAAAAAGTGTATGGACTGAAATAGGATGCATAGGAAATATTTGAATGAAGGATGTGAGTGGAGGGAGGGAGGAAAAGAGAAAAGAATATGTGTACAAGATGGTATTACTGGTTCAAAAAAATCTGCATGAAGTGGGGGACTAGAAAGAAGAAACACAAATCCAGAAATGGTAGGAAATCCTGCTGGTGAAAAAACAGACTGAGGACTATAAAAACAGAAAAGCCCTTTGGCCTCACACATCAGTCCTAAGTGTGACCTGTTCTTAAGCATGGAAGAAAAATACAAGCTGATTAACTCAAATGTGTTTATAAAATTTGTAGAGAGTTTTCTATGGATATAAGATGGATCTTTTTTGAAAAAATAGATTTTAAAAATACATATGTGTGAACACAAACTTACCAAACTGCTAGCTCTGAGATTTCAGGTGCAAAAATCAGCTATTTAGGGTACAGGAACTGAAATCTGTTTTAACCTCACAATTTTCTGTTGCCAAAGATCCAGAACTTCAGTAGTTCACACTGCAAATTATTCAGCCCAAACCAAGTATATACAGCATTATTATATAAAGTCAATAAAGAAATGCCATCTGCAAAAGCCCTGCCCACCCTGAGTACTCCTATACCAGGGCATGTTCATGATAGGAAAACAAACTGCAGCTGATTCACACTGCTCCTGGAAGGGGATATATTTTTACATCTACACCTTTACCCTTGTCATTTTCTTTTGTTGTTGTTGTTAGTGCTAGCAGCAGAGAGAATTCCTTCTGCTTTATCAAATGGTTCATTAACAACCAGTTTTGATGAGATTCTAACGACAGTGCCCCAGTTGTCTGCAGCCTCCCTTCATTTCAAGCCTGGAGGCAATAACAGAGTCACAAAAGTCTTAGGAGTTTCATCATCGTCACCACCAGCAGAGACACACTGGCTGTAGTGACCAGAATCAGCAGGCTGTGTTATGCTGGGAGGAGGAGGAACAAAGGGAGAAATCCTGATTGTCAGAAGTTCTATAAAAGACAACTCCTGACAATTCCTCAATATTTGAACTTGTTCCCATTGGATTTTGCTTAGTATAAATAAAAAAAATAAATGCTCACCCAGAATCATAACATGATTCTAACAATACTCATCCTTTCCACATGAAATAAAAGCTAAATATTATATGTTAAAAGCCACAAAATTATTTGAGCTTTTTTAATTTTTCTCTGTTTTTTCCCCTAACAAGTTATTACAGTAGCCATGCTGTTTACAGACAAAAACATTTTTTAATCAAAATAATTGCAAAGATTCATAAGAATATGGAAGAAAGTCATCTCAGAGGTACTAGCCTCATACTAATCCACTACTTCATAGTCTTATGCAGTCTGCAGAGTATTAGAGATCATTGTAAAAACATAAGTGACAGCTTCAGAATTTTTTTTATAGTTTTGTAAAATAAATCTGCAGTGGATTTACCTCATAAAGCTAAATCAAAGCTGAAGTTTTTAGCAAAAAACACCCATAATAAAGATGCTAATGGGTTTATTCCTTTCCATATGTTCTTGCCCATTTGTTTTTGGTTTGCTTCAAATTTAAATTTTCATATTTCATGTTTTTATTGAAGTATCACGAAAATACATAGATAAGAATTTACAGGGAAAACATCATAATATAGCATGCATTAACATAAGCACAAGTATGGGTGTAAATGTAATTATTTTTGAAAAGCATGTGGAATGTAATGAACGGAAGAGATGTCATTGTACTGGTGAAACGGTATGAAAAAGGGGTGTTCCCATTTATGTGCACTAGCTGGCAAATCCTATCCATATTTTCAAGCCAAAGAAACTACACTAAAAGAATTCAATCCTTTCTTTAAAGTATTGTCCTGATCTTTCTCCCATAGGACCTTCCAAGGGGGCTCATGGGGCCCCATCCCAATGGTGCTCACCTACCAAGTGATTTGGAGAGAATGAACACATCCTTGAAAGCGTTCCAATGCTGCATGCTGCTGCCACATCTAAATAGCAGGCTGCACTCTGCTTTACAATACTTAGAAGCTTCATCAGGTTGTAACATCTGATGCTTCTATGCTCTCCAGCTGACAACTCAAGTAGAAGAGTCTGCAGTAATCCAAAAGAGTGATAAACAACTCTTGAATGCCTGTGACAAAGTCCATACCTGGCTGGAAAAGGTGCAGTCTTCAGCACAACCTGCAGCAGCAAAAAGTTTCCTTTCTATTTATTTATCTAGGATTAGGAAACTCAGTTTAGCACTTTGACAGTCATAGGCAAATACCCTATTTAGAGATGCTATAATAATTTCCTCCATTTCTGGAAATATTTTCCTTCCTCACCAGCATCACAACCGTCACACCCAGGAGGTGTCTCAAGATACTGTTCCAGTGAGTATGGTGTGGGACAGGGGCATATTGTTGCCATTGTTTCTTTCTGACAAGGAGGATACAGAGTAGAGTGTGTCTGCACACTGATATTATAACTTCTAATAACGTAATTTCAAGTTCCATCACAACCAAACCCAAGAGGGGACAATGTTTCAAATGTCAGAGCTGTTTGCAGGGAGGAACAGATGGAAAAGGACAGACGTGTAGTACTGCAGTTCAAGGGTTGATATTGACATTATTGCCAATGTAAACGTCTACAAATTTGAACAATTATCAGAAATACTGGAATATCCTAAAGATTCTTAAGTTGTTTAGTTAACAAGATTTCTGAACAAGACTTTCATTTGGGTGGTATAAAGAAATATGTGATGCCCTTTAAAAGCAGAGGCCCCTTTTACGTGTGTACTGTATCTTTTTTCTTTAAGTGGTTATTAAACACTATTTTTAAAATTTCTATTTTAAACTTCTATTTTCTAGCAAAATTATCATCCTATAGTAAAGAGAGGTAGCTGACTGCTCAGGTTTCAGACCCAGACACTTGACACAGATGACAAATTCTGAAAATCTGAATATCATAATTCAAATTTTTACCTGCAGCAACTCATTCTAAATGCAAAGCAAGCAAAATAAAACTTTTGCTTACTAAAACTACAGACACAACAGCTGGGGTAAGGAAACAGGCCTTTATGGATGGACATTTACACAATTGTGTGAATGCAATGATAAATTACAGTCCTGAAAGAATAAATAATTTGAAAAAAAGCCCAAACAACTAAACTAAATACAGGTACTCAAGTATAACTAAACTGTTAATCTGGAAATCTAGATTTCTTTTTCATTAAGGAGCAGTTTGGAAGTATGATCTCTAATTTTTTCAGGATCCAGAGACCTTTTCTTGCATGTGTATCTGGGGACAGAGGAACTTGTGAGGTTAGGGAATCAGCCATTGTAAATATTAATTACAATACATCAGTAGAAATTTTTCTGTATTTATTATGTCTACAAAACATTATAGTCCTCATTAGAATTAAATAGTATAATTAACATTTTTATTCTTAATACTGTGGTAGAAAGAGGCTTGACAGGATGGAGCATATAATGTATTTTACAAACAATCCATTCTGTAATTGGATTGTTCTGAAAATAAAATCCTCTCACTCTTGTTTAAAGCTAGTATTTGTAATCACAACTCTTGGTAAATATAAAAATGCAAAAGTCTAAGCCCAGGCAGAGTGCTTTCAGTTCTGTTTCCCTTTCCCCCTCCCTTCACTCTTCTGTACCTAAGTGTGTTTTCTTTACAACAGAAAGAGGAACGCAGGCTGAATGCTGAATCCAATCTTGCAAATGTTCTCTGGTTTTGTTCCTCATATTTTCTTTTACAGGATCCTAATGTAACACTTCCCTGAACTATCACATTATAAAGGCCTGGCTCCTGAACTATTGTATTTAGCCAGCAATTAAGAAGCTCCCTGCATGAGAAATGCTCCTCCTCACAGAATCCTTAGCCCTCATTCCCAAATGCTAACCAAGCAAAACGGTGTATCTTTATACACGCAGTGCAACTGCCAAGAAATCGACTCTGTGTGGTTCCCTTCCTTTTGCACTTTTTAAGTACTGTGACCAGTTTTCTGCCTATTTCTTTTGCACATCCTATCCTAGTTTTAAACCAGTGCTTGAGCCCTTCCCCTTTCCCCGAAGGGAAAAAAAAAAAAAAAAAAANAGGGGAAAAAAAAAGGCAAAACAAACCAGGTAGAATTCCTCTGTTACTATTAACACCTAAAAATATGATCATGAAACAAAAGCTTTGCTCCTCTGTCCAATTTGATGTCTTTTTCATGCTTCCTCAGTGATGGCCAAATAATTGGTTGTTCACTTGTGTCCTTGTCTCCCCCGACAGTTCCACAGATGCCCTGAACAATGCTCCAAAGACTGCTTTCAGTAGGGGCAAATCCTCATTAATCATTCCTGGCTGACAGCACAAGGGAACACCTGCATCTGGCGCAGGGACCAAGCAGTGGCTTCTGGGAACACACATTAAAAAGACCAACCAATTCAAGTTGTGGGAGTAGGCTTCCAATAGCCATGTGAAAAATCTGTCTCTCGCTGGATTTTCCTTTCATTAAATAGCTAAAATTAGACCTGTGGCTCCTGTTGAGATTAAAACATCACTGTATTCTAAGCAAATCAGGAAATGAACAGTACTGCATGTTATGATAAATGGCTGCTAAATTCTTTATGTCTAGATCAAGCAATGTTAGCATTAAATACTGATGAACTGTCACATAATTTTCATTTAGAAATGACTGCACTTTGAGCTTCATGTCCTGTGGTGCTCATAAATATTTTCCCCTGCTATATTTCACAAATAGACTACACTGACTACACAGATATTTTTACCATGTAGTCCCAAGTCCATACTGTATACAACCTGTTTTTCTATGCAAACACGTCGACATTTCTGTGCAAAGTAATATCAGAAAATGTTGGTAGTGCAAAAAGGTATCATAGCCACTCCAGTGCTATAAAGCCATGATCCAGTTTTCTATTATGACACTTGCTTAACAGAATAGTCTTCAGGTAGAGATTTTTAAATTGTTTTCATTGTATTTAGGGTACAGGAGCAGGATTTTTCTCTTGAGGAAAATGTGAAAGGAGTGAGGAAAGAAAAAAATAAGTTGCTTTTTGATTGTTTAGTTTTCATAAAAATGAGTCAGATGTTTTATCTAAACATGTAAGTCCATTAAAACCTACAGTAGGATTCCAACTGATTTCAATGGGGTTTGCATTAGACCCTTAGGCCTCGCATCTGGTCTGTGATTAAATAAGCACATCTCTTCCCACATATAAACCACAGAGAACCACTATGGGCCAGGGATTACCGACAACTAGCAATGTATTTTTTGTACATATGACTGAACACAACCAGGATTTGAGTCTGTCCCTAAAATGTGCCCACATCTCAAACAAGCAGCACTCAGCTGATACAAAAAGTGTTTTTTAAAAAGCAGTCAATTATTACCTATGCACCATGGAGAAGATTTTAGCAAAGGTCGGAAGGGGGAGAAAGGG
This sequence comes from Formicarius rufipectus, assembly GCA_013399695.1. Taxonomy (NCBI): domain Eukaryota; kingdom Metazoa; phylum Chordata; class Aves; order Passeriformes; family Formicariidae; genus Formicarius; species Formicarius rufipectus. The sequence goes on from VXAU01005684.1 coordinate 132,430, forward strand.
AGAAAGTGAGGCAGGAATAAAAAAAAAGCTACAGAACTCTGATCATTAAAATGCCACTAGTGCTGAGATGCTGTGTACATTGGAAAAGAGCATAAAACACATCTGGGCTATGAATTACATATTTAATTTCAGAAATTTTTTTTTTTTTGCAACCTGACACTGATGGATTGATTTGTGAAAAAAATTACTGAAACAGAATTTTAGTGTCTTTTTCTCTTTAACGAGAAAGAAAAGTTTGCACCTCCATTTGCAAAGTAAAAGCATGTTTTGTACAAGCAAGAGGAAAGCTTGCATGCAGTAGATTTACAAAAGAAAAAAAAAAAGCACTGATGACCAGGAGAAAAACTATGAACTGCCACTTTGGGAAAGCAAGTATTAAATACTCGTGCATATATAAATTACACACATTTCCAATTATTTCATAATATATCTTCATAAGTTTAATATTGTGCTTTTAAAGTCAATGAACAACTTTAAGGGATGCTTCTTTTGCACCTCATTGTCAGTTAGAAATAGCAACATTTGACAGAGAAATAATTTCCTCCTACAGAATGCAGTACCATCATCTGCACAATATGAGAAACGATGTGATCTAAATGCAGTGAGTTAGGGAGATAAATAAAGCAGATAGCACAATACAGATACATATTTGATCAATTCTCTGAAAGCTACCAACACATGAAGTCGCTCTTTTTGCTACTCTTTTCTGCTGTGTTTTCATAGTAGAAAAAAAAAATAAAAAGAAGTATCTGTTCTTACAAATTTCATGCAGGTGTGCTGGAAATTTGGGTTATAACAGATCAGTTTAATTTAAGAATAATATTTTCATAAGCTCTTTCAAAATATCAGATTTTTAAAGTCCCTGTTAGGAACTTATGTAAATATGTACAGAAGCCAGGTAAATAAGTGACTGTGTAGATGTGATGTTATTATGTTCACATCTGTTTGTAGGGATGATAAATATGCTGACACATATAGTGGGCATCAGTATATCTCCTTACTAATACACCTCAGTTACAGACAAGAACTAATGAATGTGGGAAGTCCCCTTCCAATCTTTTAAACCAAGATGCTTAGCAACTTGTCACATATGCAGCAGGCTAGAATGCAAATTCTAACTACCCTCAGGCAAGTTTCATTAGGCTCTCTGAAATCTTTTAAAATTTGCTGTGTAAATAATTTTACGTATAACCTGACAATATCTCCTGTTCAAAAGTGACATGTTTCATGTATACTTCAAACAGATGGGGTGGAGACTTCTTCAAAGATATATTGTTAAGTGAAAAAACCATGTAAAACATTATCTTGGTTGTTACTAGAAGCTCTGATTATTGTATCATATTAAAGTTTAAAAAGAACTTTGAAAATCTGTTACTTTTATCCCAAGTATCACTCACTTCTCTCAGGCTGGACACTGAGAGGAGACTAGCAAGTGCAACACCTGATCCCACTTTCATCAACTTAAAACTAAGGGGGCTCAGCCAAAAATTTGCAAAAAGATAAAGTTTAAACCCAAATGAAAATATGAAACCACCACCTTATCTTCAGTTCAATTTAAAAAATCATTTCTTTAGACCACTACAATTTATAATTATTTTGAAAATCTCATTTGATCTTGTCTCGCTTACCCGCTCTCCTACTTCTTTTAAAATTTGGATTTGGTTCTCAGAGGTGAACTAAAACTTTCCATGTAAAATTTTTCATGTGAAACACTATGCCATCTCCAGTGGTGGACAAAAAGTGGACTCCTACCCATAGGAATTAGAACAGAAAGCCAAAAGCCAAAATACAATCCTTAATAATATCATGTCTTCCACCCAGCATTTCTCTGTCAGCACTAGAGAAACCTAAACCATATGCATAGATCACACCCTGTAAGGGTTGAAGTTATCAGGAGTATCACATACTCTTCCCACAAGAAATGGGACGTCCAAAGTCAAGCTATAACTGCTTTTTAGCAGCTGCCTTTATCTTACTAATTACAGGTAGAGGATAGTATATATAACAGACTAAATTTGTAACCATCTCCCAAGTGAAGTTGGTTTTCAAAGACTGCATCTTGCTTTTCCACTTCATTCTTATTCCCTATCCTCTGTAATACTCATCTGGAGGCCAATTTATTTGGGTTGGGTGTGCAAGGAATGAGAGCCTGCTTAGCTTAAATAATATTAGAACAATTAGTGTGTCAGAGAAGTTGTTTTTGCTTTTTTCCCCTATATTCCTCTCCTATAATCCCTAAAGTATAAGGAATAATTAACTGAAATCCAATTAATGTTGATTTAGAACACCTGTTTCCAAAATCCTTTGAATAACTTTTTCGCTTCTCCCCCCACCCCCCGCCTTGGTCTTTGTTTTAAGATGAAATACATATCCCCATTCAGTTGCTCTTAGGAGCCTGGAGATTTGCATTTTCTAGACATGAAGAGAACCTGTTGTAAGAGAGCTGTGAAGACTTAAAAGACTGAAAGAGCTTGGTGTGTATATTACAGCAGCAGTAACTTTAACTCTTCCTTTTCCAAACTTCATTCCGTCAGAAAACCAAATTTATCAATGCCCTCCCTCACACCTCATTTTTTTTTCATGACAATGTCTGCTTTAGGAGTTTTCTACATTGATGGAGCAATGCAATGGTACCCGGCTGAACACTCCTATTACAGGTGCCCTACCACGGTAGGTGCTAAAGACAGCACATCTTGCACGATAAAACACCCACTACCTGTGAAAAAGGACTTGCCTATGCTGTTCCCTGCAGGTGTGACCACCTTTCAGCTAAGCTGTCCTGACCTACTGCTCCACAAGTGTGTTTGAGAGTGAGGTTTTCTTTCTTTCCTTTCCTTCACCATTCGTATGCAAAACAGAACAACCAATTTCTAAAGCACATAACTGCTCACCAGGACCATGGAGAGGTTTAACAGGATTTGTGTTTATATATTGATTAGGCACCTCTAAAAATCCCCACCCTGACAGTTTAGACACAGGGAAGAAAATGATTTAGAGAGATTATTATTACCATAGACCTGTTTTGAGACTAGACATAGTAATTAACTCTAAGCCATGACTGTAAAAGTGTGACCTATTAAACACCTTTTAGAATCAAAATATATTTATAATTTAGGCATGGTGCCATATTCCTCTGATGTTCAACTGAATAAAAGAAGCCTTTCTACTCAGCACTCAGAAATGTTATTGCAATGTAGCTGTGCCTTAAACTATCCTATTTTGCAGAGAGCAGAGGAATGTGAGGACCTCTTACCACTCTTCATCCTTTAAAGTGTTAGATTTCTTAGCTGAAAAATAAGACATCAGCAAATATTAATCAATCTTAATTTCTTATGTACTAAGCAATTTCATATGAATCATGTAACGCATTCAAGGGATCAACTTGTGTGGATACTGATTAACTGTATCAGAGGGGCTGTCTCATTATATATCTTGAGTCTTTTTCATTAGAGCAAATCTGCAAACAAACCTTGAGTGTTTAGATTATTTTGCACTGTGCTGTATGTCTAGCCACAGATACATAAGATGCCTACTATTTTTAACAGGATTATAGAAAACATGAAAGGGTACTTCCTTAAATATTGACAGCTGAGGGGAAAAGAAAAGATTTTTAATACAGAATCTGCAAGAAGTGGCAGAAAGAAACCTTTTGCCCCTTAAAAGAGCAGCTGCATATTAAACATCTATATTTTTGAAGCACCTTTTAAAAATTACCCTGAGCATTAGCATTACAGTCTTTTATGAGAATTCCATGATATTCAGAAATAGTTATAAAAGAAGGAAAGAGTGAACAAGAAATAAATAGCATTATGAAGTACTAAGTTAAAAATCAGCCTCCAATTACATAGTTACAGGGAGCAACTGGGGGGAGAAGGTTATATATTTCAAAGATTATCATTTTACTCATGAAAAATACTTGTGTCTTTAAAAAGCTTTCTAGCATCCCCAATGGTAACTTACGGTTACTATGAATTGAATTACAATATTGCATGCAGTGGATAAAAGTTTCGTACAGTACATATTTACTTCTATGATCACTCTTACCCTTCTCTGTTTTGCTGATTCTTTTGAAATATGTGATTGGTACATAGTTTTAGGGTGCTCTACCTTCTGATGTTAATGTGCTGGTTTAGAGTTAAACCAGCAGGAGAAATCAATCCAACTCAGAAAGGGATTGCAAGTCAGAATAACAATTTAATAAAAGACCACAAAATACTCTGATACAGAAGGAAAATTCGTTTGTGCCACAAAACCAGATGTACAGCCCAGCACAGCAGGGCATGAGCAGAATGGAGCTCACCAACCCCTGTGCTGAGCACCACGTGGACCCCTGAGTTCAATGTAAGAAGAAAGGCAGAAACCTGCTGGTGAAAATAAAGGTTGCAGTTTAGTGGCAGTCTCAGTTCAGTCAAGGCTCTGGTCCTTCTCTTGATCTGAAGAGAGAGCTCCCAGTCCCCCAAAAACTCCAAGCTTATCTCTGCCTGGGCTCCAATGGGAATGCCCAGTCTCTCCCCCAGGGCGGAGAGCTTCACAGTAGGTGATCTACTCTGTGAGGTTAATAATGGCATCCTCTCAGCATCCCTAATGGCCCATTAGCAGACATGACCCCTCAGGTGGGTGTGGAGGCAGGAAAACTTCCTTATCCCACAGAAGTTCCTAAACACCCATCTTATAGCCTGAGGGGTTGGGTGTGCCCTGGGCAGCTGCTGCCAATGGTCCATTGTGAGCAGTTCATGAGAAAAATTACATAGAGGGTTTAGAATACACACCCACACAGTGACAAACTGATCCTGGCTACTATAACCAGGACAGTTAAAAATATATAGACTGCTGTCAATACTGGAGGGACATTCTGGAGAAAGATACATGAAAACACATTTCATGCCTTTATCTTCAAACATGAGCAGGACTAGTGCAAAGCTCTGTGCATACAAAGTACAGACTTCACAGGCCACAAAAAGGCTACCACATCTATCAGTGAGCTGCACACACATGAATGACAGGTCCAGGCTGAACACGTTGAAAAGAGTACACACTGATGTGCATCTGCTTGAAAGCTACCATAACAAGGCACATTTGTAGGTGTAGGACAAGAGGAACATCATAGGTCTTTACAAGACTATGTTCTGATGACAGACTTCAACCTGTGCAACTAAAAAGCATCCCCTTATAAGAGAACTGCAAATGCTGATACTCCATGGAATGAAACAAAGAAGGGACTAGCTAAAAATATTTGGAGAGAGAAAAAAAAAAACAACAACAAAACAACAAACCAAGCCCAACCAAACGAACCAACCAAAAACAACAACAAAACAAAACAAAACACCACCACAAAGAATAAGGGGTCTATCATTTAAGAAAATTAAAACATTACTCAAATAAACAATGGCATATGGTCAAGAATTAAAGTGTATACAGTCAAGACTTAGCTGCAGGATTTTTGATAAGAAATGATTTAAACTAGTTTTCTTTGTTTCCCACAGGATTTGAGTTCTTCCAAGTGAAATGAAGGAAAAACTCTTCTGATTTCATTCCCTGAGTTTGGTGTGTTCTGATTTTGAGGGAAAAAAAATTTATGAGAGAAGGGCAATTTATTTTTACTTTATTACAGATGTAACAATTTGAGACATACATCTCTGCCTCACACAAACAAGCCTGAATAGACAAGGCTCTTAAGGAAAAACTTTTTTTCCTACAAGTTATAACCAAACTCCCATTGCCATGGCTGCATGGTGCAATAGCTTAGAACTTTTCACCTTTGGAGGTGCTTGTAGGTACCCCTACGTATCCTTAAAACTGCGGGAAAAGGTGATTTCCAACTGCAACCTATTACATGCAAGGGACATAAGATCAGAAAGGCTAGAAAATAGTGAACTACTTCTGCACAATTACCTTTCTAGTTCTGCTGTTCTTATAGCCTTTGCATATCAATTGCCCTTTTAGAAAGGCATTAACATCCCAGAGCATGGAGGAAAGGGAAGGATCATCACTGTGTTTGCACATAATATTAAAGGTACACTGTGCCAATGAATGAGCTAAAACTGAAATATTTTATGAAAGCTTTCTAACACTGAAACACACCAGGCAGCACAAGTCTAATAATCAGGGTGCCAATAGATTAGGGAGTTAATTAGAGAAGGAGATCCTCTTGGGAAGAGCCTGGATAATCAGGATTCTATTGTTTTAATATTGACAACAAAGGAGGGAAAGTTAATGGTAACACAGTCACTTTTATTTAGTGCTCTTCTTAAATGTTACTATTTCAGTGCCTGCTACCAAATTACAAAATTCTGTATGAATTCAGTCCCACTTCAGCACCTGCAGGTGCAACACCCAAATAAATTACTGAGGAAGGGGCAGATGCTGACAGGATTGCAGTCTAGACTCCTCACTCTAAATCCATTTAATGTTATTAACCATGACTGGGTGTAATAGCTTTGTGTACATTAGCACCAGGATAATTTTCCCTATTTTGCTAAATATCAAATGTGTGTATTCATATACACTATATAAAGAAAACAACAGAGAGAACAAAAAATAAAAACATTAGCATGTCTCTTTGCAGTATCGTCTATATTTTCAAATGTTTGCTAAGGGGGGGGGAAATCAAAGTAGGCAAGATTTCTTAAAATAAAGCAATATTATTCCTGAACCAGACAGTGGCACCAGATAGAGTATTTTCTTTTAATACAAACAAATTTTGCACACAAAGGGTATACAATTAAAAAAAAACCAAACGTTAAGAAATGCACACTTCCACTGCATGCAAACAGCAAGAGAGACCTGATGTAATCAAAAGATAATCTCGTTTAAGTGAATATGTTTGCTTTGCAGCAACCTGTATTTTATTAAGTTTCCCAACACTTTTGAATCCCGATAAGAAAATGGACCTATTCTGGCGGCAACATAGATATCTGCTGCCGAGATTATTCCTGTTATATACATCTATCCTTGTTAAGACGCAATGTAGAAAGGCAATACATAAACACAGGGAGGAAACAGAAGCAACACTGAAAGTGATGTTGAACTAGAGAGCCCTCCTTTGTGCAAAGAAATAAAGCACAAGATTATCTGGAAAGAGGAGAAACTAGCACCAAAATGTAGTGAGAGCCAGGAGGTTCAAGGGAGGGATAGACAGAGAACAATGTGGATGTGTGGTGGATGGGAGAGTCAGGTTGCACTCATAGGAGGCAAAAAGATCTGAGGGTAAAAAGCCAATTAATGGATTAAAGGGTAAGTATCCAAGTTCTGAAACAGAGGGGTGATAATATAAGCAGCTAGGGAGAGGATTAGAATAAAGAAGTGATAACAGTATTCAGCTGAGAGGGAAGGCTGTCAAGAACTGAATGGGAAAAGACACCAAAAAAAAAACAAACAAAAAACAAACAAACAAAAAAACCAAACCAAAACAAAACCACCAAACAAAACAAAACACACCTCCTTCCCAAAAAAAAACAAAACCCCAACAAACACAACCACACACAAAAAAATCCAAACCCACAATTTAGTTTCAGCTCCACATGTCCTAAAATCATTGTTGAAGGGCAGAGACAGATGGAAGATTTGGCCATGTCTATATCAAATCAAGTGGACAACAATGAGTTTGGAGCAATTACCAGATTCAGTTTCTCAGTATTCTTTCTCTGAACTATTTGCCACTAGGCTGTTGCTTGTTCCGAGTGTATAGAGCTGAGGATTTGCAACAAAAGATACAGTGAGTGTTTATGTTGCTGTATGAGGAAAGGTAGGCTACGCATCTCTTGTCTGGGGTATCACAGTGCCAAAGGATAAAGTGCTACTTTAAAAAAAAAATTAATAATTTCCCAGGTATGTATTACCTTCTTGTGTAGCCTTAGCTTCCACAGCATCTCTGACACAAATGAATTTTGAACTTAGCCCTTTTTCATTTAAAATGTTATAAAGGATTACTAGGGAGACATTGGTGGGGACTGATTTCTTTGGGGTTTTTATTTTTGGTCCTCTTTTGCTTAGTGGTTACACTTCACTGACCTGACAGTATCTTGTTTTCCTCTCCTGTGTAATTTATTAGTATTGTGCAGTATCCTATATCTTAAATATGTTAAATCTATATCATAAAGATAAATAATAGCTGTCATGCCCTATTTCTTCCAAGGGAACACTGAAGAGGATTTTTGAGTTGTAGAAATTTGGCAATACTCTGAACTGACAGCAGTAAGATTTTAATATAATCTGAATGAGACAACATTTTTACCGGAAACATATTTAAGCAATTATGGCAGAGTATATGAGCAAATTTTAACTGGATCTATTTGTTAAAGGGAAAATATTTAATAAACAGAAAAGACTTATAAATTTTAGATCCTTATAATACTTCAACTAATCTGAAAATCCTTCTTTTCATGTATCCCATACTTTTCTTGGTGAATGGGGAAATTTTGTTTCTCATTAAGATTCATATAACCAACCATAGAATGATGAAAAACAGTGAACAACTAGCATGGGTTGATTTTGCCTAAAGTTACTGACATCTATCTTCTACCAATGTCAGTGACCCAGGGTCAAAATGAAGCCATAATTGTCAGGCAAAACATGTCTAATGATTATACCAGAGGACTAGAAGTTGTAAATGGCTGCAGTTTAATGCTGCCTTCTTTCATTGCCCTGTACATACATCAGCAGTTACCTCAGTCTCAGGCTATGGATTTTCCCGAAGAGACTAGATTCTTTCACCCAGAACAGCTAAACTGGGAGCAGGCCAAGAATTTACACAAAAATGCAACAGCATCAGAATCAGTTGTCAAAACTGGGATACCCATATCCCCAGCAAATCACCTGAAAACTGGATTAGAGACTAGCTAGTGGGGAGGTGAGGGGATGAAGAAGGAAAGAAGTAGGCAGAAGACAGCGACAAACAGTTGGGAGGGTACCTTCTTAAACTGCTGCACAAAACATCTGATGACATCCTGCTGATTTTTAAGCCAGAAAAAGACTGATAGTGTAATTTTTGTCCAACAAATGCACTGGGTGCTTGGATTCTCAGGATGGCAATACAGTAACCAAAAGACCACGATATTTCTGTGCCTAACAACTTCAGTCATTGTCTACTTAGAATTTATGGAAACCAAATTATTTTCTTCCCCTTCTAAAATTCCTTCCGTTTTATATCAGTACTGTCTGACCAGTCTTTATTGTCACTGAAAGTATAAACTGGTAGACATCATGGTGGGTCAGTGTCAGTTCTCAACGACTTCCAGACACAAGATACTTCTCACTGCATTTCAGTTTTGAACCTGCCTGTTGATCCTACCACAGTACTTGGGAAATGCTTTGAATTTGCCTATTCCTCAGTTTAGAACTGCAAGTGAGACTAGGTTTTGAATTCTAGCATTCTTCTAAGTGTGTGTTTGCTAAAGTAGTGAATTTGATTCATAAATTTCCATATTGAAAACTTTAAAACTCACACTCACCCACCCACCACACATCCCCTTCACTAACCAGAAACTGTCACAAGAATGGATGAGAGAAATTTTTGAGACATAAAGGCTGAGTGTCTGCCTGGATTCTTGCATAGCATATAACCCTAGTAGCAAATACCCATCCCATTTCCCTGCCCCTGGCCACTCTCTCACCTTGGAAAAAGTTACAAGATTCTGAACAATTTCTGCATAATCTATTTTACTTCCTCAAACAAGCAGTTACTGCTGCTAATATCTTTATTAAGAATTCTGTTCAAGTATAACCTTGTGAAAAGCCTACTAAAGTTCTGGGCTTAATATCAGCCAACATCTGGGCAAAAAAAAGGCTCTTACAGGAAAAACTTGCCAAATTAAAATGGCTAGATACAACACTTGTATGAGTTTTACCTAAATCCCAGGGTATATGGTAATTTAATTTTTTTCCCAATTTGGGGAAATATTTGCTTTCCAATTTGGAATTTATTTTGGGGATTTTTGTAATAAACTGCCTTTCTGGAAAACTTAATTTACTAGACTTCTAACTTTGACGTTACAGTGAAGTCTCTGTAGTTGAGATCCTCACTTCCCAAGAACGTTATATAATTACATTGTAAAATATCCATCTAAGAGTCGTGAAAGTACCTGAGTCATAGCTGGGATTCTTCCCCACCCCCACCTCCTCCCTCATGTGTAAGAAGTAAACCTCTATAGCACACAAGGATTGGAAGAAGTTTGAAAATGGAATACAGGAAAAATACAGCTAGCTACCAAAGGTAGGTAATGCAGCCTTAAATCAACAGCTTTCTTTGCTAAGATATCTGATTCTTCTGGAGGAAAGGAAAAAAAAATTAAAAAAGAGTACTTCTCTCTTATCCAGATTAGTGAAGGAACTGGCAGAATGCCACAGCAAATTACTGGCGAAGTTGGAGAATATGGGAATTAGAAGGAAAGTTGTACAATGGGAAAGGAACTAATGATACAAGACAAAAAGAGGCTATAGTTACAGATTTGTCTGGGAGGCTACTGCTAAAATTTTTCATGGCTAATTATTGAGGCCTATCCTGTTTAATCAGAAAAGAAATCAGGACTGCTTGATGAAATATGCAGATCATAATGTTGGAAGTATTTTTCAATACAAAGAATTATAATATCATGCAAAAAGAAAAATAAGATCTTTAGGATTGAAATAATGGAAATGGGTGACATTTAAATGTACAGAATACAAGGTCAATCACTAACAGCATGGTAAGGATTTTTGCATCACATTTGGAGCTCATCAGATGGTAACAGCACACGAAGAAAAATAAATTGTCATCTTCTGAACAATTAATTTATCAATGAGGAGCATTACAAGATGTCTAGGAAAGGAAAAAAAACCCCCACAAACCAAACAAAAACAAACCCCAAAAAACTCCACAAGAAAAAACACCAAATATACCACAAAAAAAACCCAGAAACTAACAAACCAAACACTACCTTGATATCCAAAGGCACCAATGAGTTAACTGGACTGTGTTCTCAAATAAAGCATTAAATTCCAGACATGTATATTAAAGCAAGATGGGCCTAATAACAGAGTTGCTGAGAACAGCTACTAGCTTGACAAATAGTATGGATTTTTTAAGAGAAAACTACAAGACTGATTTTTTTTTTTTTTAAGTAACCCAGTGTAGTCTGAAAGGCAATAACTGGCCTCCTTAAGAAAGAATATACTTAGAAAGCTGAAGTAATAGCTAAGATGATAGTACAAGAGCAAAGAAAAATAATCTGGCCATGAATTAATTGAAAACTGGAGGGAAAAATCTCATGTAGAATGAAGTTCTGGCAGCAGTTTTTCAATAAGACCAGGTGTTTTTAGGTCCTAGAAGGGATTCAACAGCAGAAGAATGGATTATAACTCCAGAAGTCCCTTTCATAAGGGAAGCCTTCTGAAAGCAAAGTAAGACTAAGATCTAATAGCTTACAGTTTATGCAAATAATGTTTGGACAACTTCTTTAGCAGTAAGAGGTACTTTGCAACATATGCTGTCTGTACGTACTTGAAAGTGTATACAACTAATTTTAAAGTTTGAGCTTTACCACATAAGTGCACCTGTTCTCCACTCCTGTGTATAGTACATGAGAAATAAAAGAGTGGGATATCTCTGTTTCTTTCAGTTTACATAATAGCAGGACTTCAATGAATGGGCGAGGGGAGTACTTTTTGATGTATCTTGGGACAGTATATCTCAAAGAATATCCAGTTGTTGTGAAGCACAATTCCTTACATATAGCAATTTTAAGAACAATCAAATGAGAACTTTCCTCAAAGATGCTGTTCAGATAATCTTGGGGAGCTTGACCAAACCACAGCAGGTTTTTTTATCTTGGCTCTGACAACTGCAGACCCTAATACAAGAAGTTGTCTAATAAGACTGTTTTGGAGTAGAGCCCCAGACATCGGTTTGCTTTGGAAGGTAACACTTCTCAAGCACTTTCCCCTGCTCTGGATTGCAGGAACAGCACTGAATCACTCAATATCCCTTCAAGAATGTGGTCCTGAATTTCCCATTGGTGATACAACTGGCTGAAATGGTTTAAGCCACTCATCGAAGTGGATCTTCTAGCAGATAAAACATCAATGAGCCAATTTAGTGCCACTTCACCCATCTCACAGTGCAAGACAGGCAAATAAATTAAGACTTTCAGCTTTCATAAGGCACAGAGGAGCTTCTATTATTTTGGTTTGTGGTTTCTTTAGCTTCCATAAAACCTTTCTCCTCCCAAAACATAAAGAGGTCTGTCTTCCCCTGAAAATCAAAAGGTAAACCACCACCTTCTGCAGCCGATATTTGACTGAGAATAACATTTCCCTGGTTAAGTGAGAAGTCAACAATTACTAAGCTTCAGGGCACAGAGCATCCAGAATCCTGTAATGTCTCATTTGTTTTGCTAAATAAGTCCCACACTTGGACAGAGAGAACAGACCAGTAAAGACGGAGTCACAGTTTCTAGCACACCTTCAGAGGTACTGATTAGAGTTGTACCATTTCATTTACAGTGAAGTTGTCAATGACTATACTTAGTTTCTGTCAAGGTATTTAAGAGTAGGAGAAGGAAAAGAGTCTGAGAAGTCAAAAAGAACCCTTAAGTCTTGCATAAAGATTTGGAGAGATCTGCTGAGTTTTATTCTGCAAATAGCAAGCAACTGAAGATGTTAAATGATAAATGTCTTTAGGAGACTGGCAGCTTTATGACCTGGATGTATATGGATAAGCGCCCTGCCTGAAGTGCCAGATCAAAATATGAAGGAGGAAGAACAGCAGTCTGTGCTACTCATCTTATTATCAATAAAAGGAAAATTGCAATTTGTATGAGCTCTGATAGCACATTTGCCAGCAGCTATTAAGTTGCCTAAGTAGCTGAAGGAATAAATTTCAAGGGGGAAAAAAAAGGAAAACTGTCTAATAGTACTCCAGGAGAGAGGTGAAATGTAGTCTTACATATCTTTACAGAAATAATAAAGGTATGAGCAAAGCTGTCAGAGTAACTTCCCCTAGCCAGCTAACTGTGACTGAAGGCTCAGATTGGTGGCAAATCAGAAGAAATGTTTAGGGCTTCAAGCAACATAAGCAATTCTTAATATGAAGCATAGGATATTCTAGAAATGGTAGACAATGCAAAACAAACAAACAAACAAAACCCCAACTGTATTTTGAAAATTGGAAGGAACTAAGCATTTATTTAGTGAAGTAAGAGTCCAGGCTTTTCTTGTCCTCTGTCTTCTCATCAGACTGAATCACAGTCAGAAGGAAATTCAAAAGTAGGTTTCATGAAACTCTCTGTACTCTTCATTCCCTTGAGGATGGAAGTTCAAAGAATGCAAAGAATAAGATGACATTAGAGAAAATGCTTTTGCAAGGCTGTGCATGGGGGCTTGATCTCTTAACACAGTCACTGAGCTGTAAGACGCCCTTTTTTATTCGCTGGAAGAAAAGGCTGGTTTGGACACCACCCAAATGTTCAAAGCTACTAAGATCTGAGACAGATCTCACAGATTTAACTCTTCTGCCTCTCTTAACAGGATTCAGAACCCCAAGCATCTTCTAATAAGCTTCTCTCTGAGACAATAAAAACTTCTAGTATGATCTACTAGGTGTAAAGGTATAACTTCCTACCATTTATGAAGTAGTTTGAGAAATCCACCAAGGGAACTATGAAAGGGATAAAAAGTTAAAAAATTAATAATAAAGGAGTCAGAGACAAAAGAAGATTTGAAACAATCCAGAAAAACCTTTAGAGGATAAATGCAGGGCCAAGCAAGAGTAGGACATGGTTTAAACCCAAGGTGCATTTACCAGGTGTTCCCCCTTTTACCATGTCTTCTGCCCCTTGCAATGGGCTCAGGCATAGATGCACCTAGATGGGTAACACTAAAGCAAAGAGGCTCATTCACACCCACAACAGGAAGACACATATGGAAAATCACCCACAGGAAAAACAATCATTTGAATGCCAATGCAATCATATGTTGAGTTATATAAAAAGTAAATTTATATAGACCTGTAAATATAGCTAACAAATCCTATGCTGGATGGAGGCAGTGTTAAGAAAAAAGTGATATAATCCCTATCAACAACAGGAATGATATGCGAGTTGATAAAGCACCTTACATTCAATGGAAGACAAATTCTACAAATTCAAAAATTGACTTAAGAGATCAGAAAGAATGCATACTGTCCAAATAAAGAAGGAAGCCCTTAAACTCCCTCATTTAGAAGGAGAGAACAGTCAATAAAGAGTGCAACAAATTGGAGGGAGATTCTGAAGCTGAGAGAGATGCCAATATAATAGAAAAAGAGCAGAGAAAGGTCTTTCTGTAATTATGGGTAATATTTTGTGTTGTTAAACTAAACTGCATATGTGCAAAGCAAAACAAAATGGGGTCAAATGAGTGAAATCTGGATAATAATATCAGTAATAAAGTTATAGATTTCAGTACCAGTATCTCTTTTCATAACAAAACAGACACCGAACTCATCTTCAAAGTTACTCTTGGGTTCGCATTACTAAAGATGTTAATCTACTTTGCTGATACAAAATATTTTACTCTTTTTAATATCTGTGGTGGAAGTTTGCAGTTAGTGAACTATACAGTCTGTTAATGTAAAATGAAAGTATGGAAGGAATTTCAGAATTTGTGTCTCAATAAATTCCAATTAGTTTAAAACCTTCCACATATACTGGGAAATACAACTATATGACTAATTTTAAATTGTGTCAAAATAATTTTCCATAACTATTAGGGAAAACTAAGCCTTGGGTCAAATTTTCCTTTCACTTACACCAATGAAATGAGACTTGAGTGAAGTGTCTTTGCCATCTTCAAGACAAAAATTTTGCTCCCAGTATTTCATTAAGTGCTGTGTTTAAAATAAAAGACATCATGTCAGATCATATCAACACAGCTATGTCTGGCAGTACTGTAGTCACTACAAAAAAATCAGAATCTAGCCTACTATCACAGATTACTGTGAATTTTTAAGTAATACAATCAGAAAGGAATACATTTCCTTCCACCATTATGTCTATCATCAAAAACATACAGGATTTCCCTCCCATCATTCTACTTTAAATACTCTTTTTTTGCTACCTATGATACATTAGTTTCCTATAATATCCCTGCAAATGTCCTAGGACAATGCAAGTGCAGAAAGTCCTGTACAAAAATTAATGTTCTTATTGCCTATGAATTTAGATATTTTTAAATGGGAATGAAACAATATTTGAATATTTAATGCAATATAAAATTTATTTCTATCAAATATCTATACAGAGGCTATTACCATTTGTGTATACATATTTCAACAAGAACTTTATCTTCAATTATAATGTAGCCTTTTTAGTACTGAAATATACTATTTCTGTGCCATTTTATAAATTTCTACATCTAAGCTTTCTGTGTACATTTGGATGCTCCTCTGTGAAATTCATGCATAAGGAACACAAACACTTTGCTTCCATTTGATCTGTATAACCACATACATATATTAGATACAAAAATGCTTTATTTCTTCTTTTGAAAATCCCCTTAATTCCATTGTCATTCTCCATTGTTGCACCAAAATCTCCTTATCCTATTCGGCTACAGCTCAAAAATGTGTGCACATATTCGAACAGATACAGAAACACAGCTTGGCATAAGGTGGCTCTGGAAATCAGTGTGTAAGGCTGCTCTCAGCAAGCACATCTAAGCGTGTTGTATATGAAGTTTCACAGTGATGGCAATGAAGGAGCTTCATGAGCTACACAGGAGCATTCCATATCTCCTCAACATCCCTGTCCTCAAAGCAGAGGGCAGTTCCCAGACCAGTCTTTTTCTGCCTAGTGCCATTTCTTTGATACCAGTTCCTCTTCTTTGCCCTCCTCTGCTGCCCATCAGGCTGCAGCCTGTGTAAGGGTTGGCTCCTGCTGGCTCACACTGACCATTGCCTCAAGGAGTAGGAGGGAGCTGTATCCATCTCAACAAAGACATTCAGGTTGAGTCTTCTCTACTTAGCCAACTCTTTTCACAAAACTTGTAGGAACCTCAAACTTTTTAAGGTTTCCAGTCCTTCATTAAAATAACCAATGGCTGGACAAACTTTACCAGCAGGCTAATGGAATGCATCCTTAAGAAACAAAGCTAAAACCAGCAATGCCCACCTATTCCAGGAACTGTGCACATCTCAGGTAGCAGTGCTATTCCTGTTTATACTCTTTGTGCCTTTTTCTTTGCCAGTGTAAACAATCATCAGGAGGAGAGTTTATGAGAGAAAACTAAGGCAGCAGCTGTATGGCAAACACTTCAACTATTTCAGCTATAGATCTCAGCTGATCCCTTGCAATCAGAAATCATCACCTTGTTGCCTAGTCCTGCATTTTCCCCACCTCAGTTTGGCTCTTCCCACAGACACTCAGAGCTGCATGTATCTCACATTATCTCTCTTCTGGTACAAACCTCCCCACGCACCTGATGACCCTGGAGGAACCTCCTCATCTTTCTCAGTTGTGTGACAGTGCAAACAAAAGAGTAGCAGTCCACCTCAGGCATTTGCTGCTCATAGCAGTATCATTTCCAAGAAGGTCCTTAAACACCAAATATTTAGGTTAATACACCCCTAAGGATAAAAAGAAAAGTATACTCAGGCTAGTCCTCAGATGCAGAACAAATAGTTGTTCAGCACTTGGTACACCAACCCTTTGAGCATCTGTACTGAGAAAGACACTGCATATGTGGAGTACAGAAAACAACAACATAATGCCTTTCCTATGCATCATGAAAATGCAGGCACTTACTCTCATTTTTCTGCATACCCAGCTGTAGGAATGGGTGGAAAGAGGTGGGAAGTGTTTTTTCCTTGTTTTAACTTCTGTCATGTATAAAGACAAAAAAGAGTATCCAAAAAGACTGCAGGTTTAGAAACTGCTAGGACTCAAGCACGTTCAGCTTTGCAGAGCATTGAAAATTACGCTCCGTAAGATTCACACATTACCACTAACCTCAGTTTAAAGATAATAAAAGGTCAGGGAGGAGGCAGAGATGAGGCTTTTTTTCCCTCCAAGCTGGGAAAAAAGCAAAAACCAAACATGATGGTTGCAAAAAAACTGTATTCCACAACAAGTCCTTAAGACTCCCACGTGCTACATCAGCAGCAGTACATCCTCGATTTTTATTGTAATCTTGTGGCTTTTTATTTGTAACTTATATGAAAAGAATCACATTGATTGGGGCAGATTTAACTCGGTAAAACCTATTCTACTGAGATTGTCTGTGCTAGGTGATTTTATCAAGTTCTCTTTTGGTTTCATTTTCTTCCTCATCCCTATCCCCAGGGGAGATTGCAGCCCAGCTTGCAGAGCAAATTGCCCTAAATTGAGTTCTTTCTCTGCCATATACAGGCCTGCCTTTGGCTCCTCAGCTTGAAAACTTTATGCATTCTTATTTTTCTCCATCTTCCCTAACACCCTCCTTCTCCTTCCAATTAA
Organism: Formicarius rufipectus; assembly: GCA_013399695.1. NCBI lineage: Eukaryota > Metazoa > Chordata > Aves > Passeriformes > Formicariidae > Formicarius > Formicarius rufipectus. The sequence continues at coordinate 149,874 of VXAU01005684.1, forward strand.
AATGGAGAAGTTTGCACCAATACCTGCTCCCAATTAAATGAATACTGCATTACCAGCCACACTCTCCAGATCTCCATTACCCTCCCTTCATTAGTCCTACTCCTCTGAGGTTTCCTGGCTGTCTGCCAGGGACTTATGGCAAGAATTCAAAATCTTGTACACTTTATCCCCTCAAAATCATTCTGGAATTTAAGCAGCCTGCTCCTTGGGCCCAGCCTGAGAAATGCTGGTAACAGATTCAAAGGGGAGGGGAGAAAAGAAAGAAAATGATTTATTTAAAAGGTTAAAAAGCTCCCATAAAAGAAGCTAAGCTAAAAGAGGTTAAACTTCCGGGCTAATTGGCTTCCGTTTCCTTTTAAAAATTCTTTCTGGAAGACAACAAATGACAGGAAGGTGTTCCTGTTTTATTTAAGAGTATTCATGCCTACAGAAAACCTATCATTCTCTTAACACCTCAGGCATGTTGACTACTGCTCACTCAAATTATACACCCAGCACGGGAAAAAAAACCCTAGGCAGTCAGCGGCTTAAGCAGCTGGGTTGTTGGAGGGGGGGGTGGTTAGGCCTTCTTTTAAAAAGTATCCCCATCTAATTTTCCAACAAATGTGAGCACTGAAGTACTGTGGCATCAGCCACTCTCATCTGACACTTAAAATAACTAACATCATGTCAAGCTGTCAGTAACGATAGCCACGTTGGCAAGTCTGAAGCAGCAGAGGGAAGTACTGTATCCTCACATTACTACTTAAAACTATACAAACTCTCCGCATAGACCATGCTACTTTGCTGCTTTTATTGAACACTAATATTTCAAATGGCTCAGCATAATGTAGTGGCTGAAGGCCCTTGTGTGGAACTGTGTCTGTGGCCTGATTTGAAGCCATCGTTTAAACCCTTTAATGCAAAATTCATTCATGGTCTGATGCTTAGTGACTGCTTGTCTCAAAATCATACTCCTATACCAAGGTCTTCTTCCCTAAAAGAACACTCTAAAATAAGCTATCATCTTTTAAAATGCTACAATATATTGGTAGCATTGTAGTTGTCCTCACAGAAGAGATCTTTAGCAACCTGGATAACTTCAAATGGATGTAACCTCTCTAGTAAGGCCAGGTAAGATATGGGTTTTGCAGCACCGAATTCCTGCCTTCTGCTGACTATTTCTCACAATGCGTAGTCTCCCAGGTAAAACTGAGTTGGCAAGAATAGCTTGTAGGAGCCAAGTGGTATGTGTGTGGTAGTAAACAGTCTCATTGTAAGGATTTCTGTGACTTGGATGCTTTTAGTTTTCTCCATCTCTTCATCTCTCAGGCAATGCTTCTTGATGAAGGATGATTCCTGCCTAATGAAAGCAATCTCCATGGAAAATTCCTTAAAAGTGAAGGAGGAAAACCATCTATTATTTGTGAAAGCCACTTCTAAACTTGTTTTTTTTCTTTTATTAATTCTCTCTTTACTAATTACTGCTTCTCATTCCCCTTTACAGATGGAAACAAAAGAGGGTATTATAACTGAGATCTGATTGCAAAAATAGTAAATAATGCAATATTTAGGTCTTATAAATCTTTCTATAATATTTTATTGCATTTAGTCAAGTCATGTCCACAACCAGGTGACAACACTCCTTCACCCCTTCACTTGCAGACAGGTAACAAACAGCAAACTAGTGTGGGATTGGAACTGACACCCACAATTTGTAGAGGCAACAAAAGGGAAAATAAAAGTAGCAACTGTGCAAAAATACACAATACATATATAGTGCTCAAAAAAACCTAACCAATACCTTCTATCAAGTTAATAAAACACACTCTGAAAATTAACAGTGTATTAATATACCATAAAACAATAATTAATAAAGAAAGTCTCCGAAAGGGACAACCAATATCTCAGTGCTAGCATACCATTGGGCTACATTCAATATTATTAATAGTCTCTGCTCAGGAAAGGCCACAGATAATACAAGACAAGAAAGAACTGTACTAAAGAGCTGCAGGTTAAATAATTCATGGATAAGTAGCATGGGTACATTGTACTACAGTACTTGCTGCATATTTGTGTGACCTACAAGCACCATCAAGCTATGGATGTTTTGTAAAGTGTTGTACAAACAAAACAGTAATGTTGTATTCAATTTAAAGATGGGCCTTCAAACATATTCAGGTCAGGATTTAAATCCTGGGGTATTTGTCACAGATTCTGTCACTGTCTGGGAAACAAAAACAAAACCACAAAACCAACCAAACAAAACAAAAGGAAAAATAACACAAAACCAAACAAACTAAATCCCCCACACAAACAAACAAACAAAAGAAAAAACAAAACACATAATCCTCAGAAAAGATCTATCGTTCTGGTATTTTTAAGTTTGACACCATCCATCAACAAGCAACAAGACCATGATCACCAGGAAATTTCAGTGTTTAAAAGTTAGCTGCCAAACTGAGATAATTTTAGGTTTCTGATTCTTGGAGCAAAATCAAAAATCTCTTATTCAGTTCCCAGGCTCCTTAAATAGTACATTGGGAAAATGAGATACTTTAGAAGGAGCCAGTGAAACACTGAGTTACCTAAAATTATTACATTTCACAAGCAAGTGCCTACAATGCATTTTGGGAGAAAAGACTCGCCCTTCACCTGTATTCCAAACTCTCCTAACTCAGGAACTCAAGCAGTACTTCTGTCTGTAGGAGACCAGAACCTTGAACTTTACTGCTGTGTTCTTACTCCTCAGACTGATGGTGCCTGTCTTTGATACAGTGAATCTCAGTTTTGGCAGTTTCAACAGCATGAGTGGAGGGCACGATTTCCATTCAGAGCAGCCTTGCATCTACCAGCGTTAAGACAGATTTTGAACAGTGTAAGCCTAAACCTGCCCAGCTAGAGAAAGGAATTAAGCTCAAGTTTTAAGATAATTTTTTTTAAACACGTGAAACAATAGAAGTTCAGGGAACACATCATCCTATAAAATGCTAAATTGTGCTTCTATTTACTTATTTTAGGGGTGAGTAGCCACATTTTGATAGGTGCATACAGCAGTTACCTGGTGAGAGGCACATGGTCACGCTGCCAACTGACAGAGCTTCTAAAAATCATACATGAAAACCAATTGTTTCTGGATATCACCTGGCTTGCATCTGATGTAGATTTCCACCTGTTCAGCATCATCAATATTGGGATGGTTCTAAAAAAGCTCACAAGTGCAAATCAATGTATCCAGGGCATGAGATCAAAATTGTTAACAGCAGGAATGTTCCTTGCCTGTTAGCCTCTATTTTTATGAACAAATCTAACATTTTCCAACTCAGGAAAAATATATGCATATTTTGACATGCAAAGAAAAGCCTGCAGAGTGCTAAAAACAGGTAAAAGAAGTTTAGATGGAGAGAAGACTGCCGTGTTGCCACTGTTTATTGAGAAATAATGTTACTTAAATTATTTTCCTTGAACACAGTAAACCAATTTTTCCATACTCTGTGAAAATCGTCATCATAGATCTTCCAATTCATGTGCAATATAGGTATTGCAGTTCTGGGAAAAAAAACCATACAGAAATAAAAACATTTTTGTCCCAACTCAGAGATCTCTGACTTTCTATTTTGATATGGTTACCTTCAAACTCTAGATTAATATATTTACAACACTCTTTTAAGAAACAGTAGAACTAGTGTTTCTATGAATTTCAATGATGATACTCTTTTTTCAGTGTTAATTGGACCACGTGCTTGCTTTGTTACTCCTCTCAGTCTGCAAAAGGCCCTGAATGTGCTCTTAGAGATACCTCTCAAATATTAGACAATTGAATTATGCTTAATAGTTCTATATTTTGTTAGCAACTTCAAAGGAGACAATGAATCATATCCACCCTGCTCTCATCAGCCCCTATCAACAATAGTAGAGAACAGTTATTCATTGATTTTGACACAGTAAATCTTCAGCACCATGGAAGCATTTCCTCCAACAGTTCTGAAACAACCTCCTTTTCCCACCACAGGCTCCCTTTTTACAGCTGCAGCAAAATCAGCTAGAATACACCAGGCCATGGCAAATTTGGAATTGTTACAATACATTAGAACCATTAGGAAAAAAGGAGTAAAAGGAAAAGTTCTACTGTAGGACTGAAAATACAGTGGCAAATACTTCAACAATTTGAAGTCCATGACTTTAGCATGGCAACTTACTCTGCATCACAAATTTCTATTTATAACTTATTAATTATAATCCAGTGTTCTAATTATTGTTTGATGCTTGAATCCTTTTCCTTCAATACTGTTTCCCACACAAATAGTATTTGAAGGAGAAAGGATCCTCACAACATCTTTCTCTCTAAATTGGAGAGAGACGGTTTTGATGATTGAACTGTTAGATGGATAAGAAAGCAGTTAGACAGTCACATCCAGAGGGTTAATGGCTCAGAGTCCTGATGGACATCAGTGAGAAAGTGGTGCCCCTCAGGGGCCCATACTGGGACCAGTGCTATTCAATGTCTTCATTAATGACATAGACAAAGGAATTGAGTGCACCCTCAACAAATTTTCAGATGACACCAAACTGAGCGGTGCTGCTGACATCCCTGAAGGACAGGATGTCATCCAGAAGAACTTGGACAATCTGAAGAAGAGGGCCAATGGGCAATCTGGTCTAGTGAAAGGTGTCCCTGCTCAAGGCAGGGATATTGAGGGGTCAGGTGTGCCCTGGGTAGTTGATGTAAATGAGCCATTGTAAGTAGTTCATCAGAAAATGACATAGAGGGTTTAGAATACACACCTACACAATGACAAACTGGTCCTGGCTACTATAACCAGGACATGGCGAGAAAAACACACTTCATAATACTAAAATTATGACATTTCTGCTACAACTGGTATGCAGTTTTTAAAGAGAAAAACTGAGGCTTACATTGAATAATTTGTCCAGGGTCATATGCTAAGTCTGCAGCACAGACAGGACTAAAATTTCAAGTTCTTGAATCTCTGTACTTTGATAACCATTATCTTGCTCATAATACATTTTATGTCATAGAAGGTATTCAGAATGCTCATACATGTCATGAAGTGCTGAAACATAAAAACCAAAGCACAACAAAGCAGCATCACATGAATACATAATAAACTATGCCATCTTGCAATGTTAAAAACATTTCACCTTTTCTGATTCTCCTAATTCCCTCAGCCAGGTGTAAAACTTGATGGTACTTGCCTCTTGAACCTGAAGCAACCACGGAACACACGGAAGTCATACAACATCTCATGGTTGTGCACATCATCTTGTGCACTGTGTTCTGAAGTGAAGGACTGTACAAATAAGTTACAACATGGATTACAGGCAAAGCAACCAAATCAGCTAGTCTTGTAAAAGCAATAAGCCAGGCTTATTATCTTGGTCTTTTAATTTTCTAAAGAGTGTAAGAGCATAAGTGAGAAATCAATGGCAGACCTGTGGCCCTACCAAGCCAAGAGCACAATGGTGGAGATGGATGGCAAGTGTTTCAGGCCAGTGTGAAAGTCTGGGCTCACTGAGCAAAGATTAGTGCCTGTTTTCTTGCTACTAAAAGGCTGAGATCCAGGCACTTTTACTTGTCTACTGTCACTTCACTTACCTACTTATTATTAATAATTATTTATTTAAAAGCAGTCCAGAAAACTAGCTTAACGGTTTGGATTTATGGCTCAAGGGTAAGGTTGTAATAAAATACAGAAAGGAAAGTCAGCTGGTCAGTACCTTTGTTCTAAGAAAGACAAAAACTATTCACTCTTGCTGGTGTCTTCTCATCACTAGACTGCAGCAAGTTACTACCAGCCAAAACTCAGCAAAAAACTGTCGCTTCACAACCAGATAGCAAATCAAATTTCTCTGTATATATAATCCAATGCCAGCTCCTGCTGAAATGGGAAAGAATTTTTGCACAGAAGCAAAATACCACTGGTCATCCGACTACTGAACCTTTCAGGGAATTAGCACTAATATAAGTAAAACTAAACCAGAAACAAAACAAACCTGATGCTTTTCTTCAGAGTTAGAAAATTGAATTACCTCAATTCAAGGTTCAGCAAGCACCAGTGCTTTCAATAACAAAAGAAGACAGGGGCCACCTTGGTACTAGGAAGGGTGGTGGAAGTCAATTCTGCTGCTGAGACCTTTTAGCCTTTTTTAGCCGCTTGCAGAATTGCAGCCCAAGGCAAGTGGCATGTCTATCTCCGGTTCGTCTCACATAATTGGTTGACTTCCGGCAGATTATATAGTTCTTTTATATATAAAGTCCTCAATAAATAAGAAAAGTTAAGTGGTACATATTAAATTTTAGTGGCTCTATTGGACTATTCCCTTGAAAAAGTTATAGACCTTGAGTAGGCTCAGTGTTGTTTACAACATGCTAAAAACATCTTCATTTATTCTTCTAATTACTACATATAATTCAGTGCCTCAATTTTTATATATTATTTTTTACTACTGGAAGTCTAAAAGACTTATTCTACTTTCAATTAAACAAGTATAAACCAGGAATAGTTCAACAACAATAGAGAATTTTGTTGGTGTAAGAACTGGAGGCAGTTATGTAGTGACTTCAAATATGTTTTATGTGTGAAACTTCATGATAATAAGTAAACCTGAATTCATAATACAAACTCATCATGAAAACATTTCACATTACGATTTTATACTGTCTGGTGTACTCATAGTGTTCCATTTACTATTTTAATCATATATGCAAGTATTTTCATCAAACAAACTTTGAATTAATGAAATACATAGCTCCAGAATCAGCACTGCTCTAGATATTCCATTTAAAAACCTTTAACTATGATCAAATAATTTGCTAGCTTTTCTGGAAGAGAGGTAGATAAAAACAAAGCAAAAATTAAACAAACAAACAACCAAAAAGAATGTTTAAACAGTGCAGGTCTATCATAAAGTAACTTCAGGATGTAATCATCTTATCATTTTTTAACCTAAGTAACCATAAAGAATGAGTCAAAGTGGTCTCTGAAGCTACATACAGCTTTGAAAGACAAACTCACCTATATCAGCATAATTGTTTTTCCTTAAGTGTTTCTTCATAATCCTAGTTCAAATTGCATAAAGATTATGTGATTTGTTCATTGGGGGAGAAAAGGGCTCAGGTTTAACCACCATTTACCAAACCACCACTGTAAACACCTTGAAACAGAAGAACTGTTTCAAGTCAAAAATCATAGCATAAATTTATTTACTATGACATGACTTTAGACTATGGGAGTGCAGCAGGAACAAAATGAAAAACTTTTGCATAACTCCCTGCAGAGGTCATTCCTGAGATGCAGGATGGCATTGCAAAGACATCAAAATTCAGAAGATGGGAAACCTTCACTTGATCAGCTTTCACCATGCCACCAGATGCTGCTGTAGCATTTGCAAAAGTAACAGGGTCACATCATGTATTATAATTCAAAAAGTTGAAACATCCATTTATACTACTAGAAAAATAACTGTCCATGAAAGAAAACCCAGAAAGTAAATTTATTATCAAATAGCGCAATTGACTAGAATAGTTTTCTTATTTCATAATACATCATTTATAGCTAAAAAGAGATGAAAAGCAATAAAAGGTTTCCAATTACAGATAAATCACACAGCAGCAATCATATATGAAACTTAGCAACTACATGTCCTAACTTCTGTTCCCCGGATAGCAATTCAACTTTATTTTGTTTGATAACAACACATGCATTACGGCAAGGAGTGATGAATCACTTATATCCTCCACACTTCAGGAACTGACCAACCCTCTCCAGGAAAGGGAAATTATGGTCACACATCTTCAGATCATGCATCAATAACAATTATATTCTGCTGCATTCCTGGAGACTTCTTCTATAATAAGGGACGAGGGTGCTTGGTGGGTTTTGTTTGTCTTTTTTTTAACAAGTGTTTCCTCACATAAGTGAATTAAAACATCCAGAAAACAAATTGCAACTTATTAAATGACTAGTACAACATAAATGTTCAGAAGGAACTGTGCCAAATTCATGGACAGAATAAACAAGAACATTAGCCTCTCCCAGTTTTTTTTAATATCATAATATGTCACAAAAATATTAGCATGTAATGTAGTTAGTTAGTTTTTGTTATTGAAAAAAATGTGTGGAAAAGGAATAAGTTTTCACACTCTACAAAATTAAATCAATATAGATTTGCCTATCAGTATAGAAATGCCTGTGTGTAAGTCTAAACAAAGTTTATCCAGCGTATCAGAGTAGGCAATCTTGACATATGTCTAAAACTAAGATATTCTCAAAGGAGAAACCAAGAAAATAAGTGAGTTTGTAGAATCTTCTGCTTGGGAAGGCTGGATTTGATGATGTCTTTCCTTACAGGTAGCAAGCACTGCTTGAGCTGAATAATAATCAACTTGATTTGGTATGGTGAAGTCAAATGGCATACTTAGCTAAAGTACTTAAAGTAATTCCCATTAGAAAATGCTTGCCTCTCTCTGTTGGCAATAGAGTGAGCTTAGGAAAGCTAGGCTGCTAACCTAGGAACATCTATATTGAAGACAGAAGTACTCTTTAATTACAGACTTGCAAAATAAAGCAGATTTTGATTTAGCATAACATTTCACTTCTCAAACATAATTGTTGAAAGAGAACTCATGGAAGAAATATCTCCATTGAATTTATTTTTCCTATTTTATTTCGTAGGGAATTAAAATTGATGATCTATTTGTAGTGCAGATGCAGTGATGTGGAGAGCTTCCATCTTTTTTTCCCAGCCTTCCAGAACAGAAATATGACTTAATGCAACACAGTACACTTCCCATTATTTTACCAGTTACACCGGTTGAATTGCAACCCTCCACAAAAAGAACATTCCAGGTAGGGAGCAGGATTTGGGATCTGTACTTTTAAGTGGTTTGGCTTTGGGAACAATTTTGTTGTGCAGATTATTTGTAATAACGGGGTACTATAATGCTCAGTGATAGGAGACCCCTGTCAAGCACCATATTGTAAACAGAAATTGCAAATCAAGTGAATGCTAGTGGAAGAGCACACAAATGGAGAACAGAAGATCTCTGGTACCAAATTTGAAATAGTCATAGAGAAGAGAATACTTATTACTGAGTTAAAAGTGTGTCAAGAAGGTCCAGTTTTTGATAGGTCACTGAATCAAAACAATTGACAAAGAGAACCAAATTGTCTCACTCTACATTTGTGATCAATGTCAATTGCCCATGTCAGAGACTACCATCAAAAAATAACCCCATTACTGACAACAGCAGATTTTAATGCATTTCATGTGCTCTGTAATTTTCAGCTAGCTGAGATAAAAGATGCCAACTATGAAACTATTGCAAAAATGTGAGTACTGTCCTGTCTTCTGAGGAGGGTACATTAAATAGATATATAACTAAAGAAAGTGCAAAGAATTTTCACTTTATCCAAGCAAATCTTAACTAATCCAGTTCCTGATAAAAACCAAATAGTTAATAAAATTTGGCAGGGAGAAAGGACAGGAAAGGACTTCAAAGGCTAGTTTTAGGCCATGAATTACAGTGGACCTATGATCAAGTGGCACAGTATGATTTGCATCCATACAGCTTCTCTACTTTATCTCCAAAACCAAACCAGCCACATGCAGACTGCCTACTGAAAATAGACCTTGACTCATGCTACTCACTCTTCTACAGATGGGGTAAATTCTGACAGAGACCATGCTCACCATTTAACAGTAGGAATGTGCAAAGGGCAGCTTCCAAGTCCATGCCACAACCCTGGGCAGCTAACTAGGATAGATGTAGCAACTGGAAGATGTGGATTAACCTGATATCATAAGCAGAATCTGCTAAGTGGCAGGAATCATTCCCTCAAGAATAATGCTTATGGAAATGAACAATATCTTAAAGTGTAACTAAGACTGAAATTCCAGAGTACAGAAGAGATACCTAAGGGATAATAGCACAAAATCAAAGCCACTTCGAAAGAGGCCGCAGACTTACACAGGCTATGAAAAATAGCACAGTATCTGTCAGATGAGAGAAGATTAAACACATGCAGAGGTTCATATCAGTGCATGAAAGTTTGCATGCACCAGTCAAGAATGCATAGTCCAGGCAGAGAGGTTAACTGCAGCATGACTTCTTAGATGATTTTTTTCTGGCAGTATTGCCCAACACCAGAAGATAAACAGACTGTCAAACCTGAAAGTAAGTGGGACATTTATTAAGCTGAGCATTAGAGCATGGAGTCAGTGGGATGCCAAATACAATGCTACCAGGATTAAAAGAACAGAAAGAGGTATAAAATGCAATTAAAAGTATCTGCAAAACAGAGGTGAAGGTAGACAGCAGACTGCCAAAGAAAAATCTTGCTGCAGTAATTTGCAGATGCAAAGGCTTGTCTTCATCAAAAGCATGGTACTACTGATGGGTCAAGAAGTCAAAACAAACTCAGGGAAGGTGGTATTGAGAAGCTCTGAAGAACAGGTAGCAGCTGAAAACCAAACAAGTCCACTGTTTTGGTTGCTAAAAGGGTTCCAGTTAGGCAGAAAGAATCAGATCGACTAAAGAACAGCCTGTAAGCAATCTTCTGAAAAACAAAGGAGGGCACTTTTCCCCTTAAACTTAAATACATGAAATAGTAAAACATCTACTCCAATAGTAAAAGGTGCAAGGCATTATTGTTTAATTTTGTTTATTCGATTTTTTTAATAGAAGACCAGGTTGTTGAACCAAAATTTTAAACTCACTACTGTGCAGAGGTGCAGACCCAAGGAAACCCAGCATCAAATTGCAAAAATAAGCTGACTACAAATGGTTCAAAGGTGTGAATGGGCAAAATCCTCATAAAGCATTATCAAAACTGCAAATCTATGCTTTACACACTCTGACCACTGACAAAAGCAGAGTTCTGTGCAAACTGTAGGTTGTAGCAGTTCAAGATGACTACATGATTATTAGTATTATTAGTGCAGTTTCACCAGAACAGGCTTTTCAAGCCCCAAAACATAATCAAGGCCTGAATTCATACAAGGAACTTAAAATTATCAAAACTATGAATTGGTAACATTCCTGAAAAAGTATTTTTAAAAGGATAACTGAAAGATAAATCAAAGGACTGAAAAATCCCAGAGACAGGCCAGACATGTTTGATATTGCTCCAGAATAATGCCATTGGAGAATTTATCTGGGCTTTGTCACATGTGCAAAAACACAGGCTCTGAGAGTCCAAAGAGACCTATATGGTGGAACAGAATAAATTGTCCCCTGGAGTAAAGTACTCCTTGATTTACTTAAACTGACTAGGAAGATGTATATACTAATTCTAGACTATTATTTAAATTTTCCTGAGATAGCATTACTAGATTGCATTGCAGTTGAACAGGTGATTATGCAAATGTATTTTTGCTAGACATAGAGCATCTGACACAATGTTTAGCACTGGGCCACAGTTTACTAGGGAGGACTTGCAGTGATTTGAAGTGAAGTATGTGTTTATCAATGTGATGATCTTTAAAAGGCTATTGTAGAACAATTTGGATCCAAAGGAACATGAACACATTTAATTTAAACCTCTTTAAGTCTGCCTATTCCCTTCAGATTCTGTCATCTCAACAATAACAAAAAAAAAATTATGGTTTCTTTAAAGAGGTTTTTCCATGGCCAAAATCTATTTTCTTGTGAAAAAGTCAGCAGTCACTCCTTTGCTTCTTTATGAGCCAAAGAAACACAGCTGTACTCTGTGTATGGAAACAGACTACACAATTCTTCTTGTGCAGAACACTGGATAAGAAGCTGCTGTTAATTATCAGGGTCCCTATAGAACAAACAGAATGATGGGGATGACACAGTGAAAAGGTAGATTCATTAATGAAATTCCCCTGTGTCATGGTTATCAGGGCAGTTACCTGCTTATTCTCTTTCTAGCTTGCTTGATTTTACTCCTTGGAGCATCTACCTATTCTGGGGATAGGTTAATCATTGTTCCACTTTTAAACCAGAAGCTGGGCCACAGAATCTCTAAAAATTGTATTAAAACATGGCTTAGGCTGAATTTTGAACAGCTGTTCTTCTCAATATTCTGTGATCATTGGCAACAAATTACTTGACTGGCTTCTCTCAAAAATAAGATACAGTCTTATCTTTGTGTTTATCCTCTGTAAAGGCTTAGTTTCCCTTTAACACAACACAGTCAAATAAAATCATGTATTCTGTCATCTACCAAAACTGTCTATATGAGCTCAGTTTCCCTAAGGAATTTTCTTTTTTTAAAAAAAGAACTCATTTATTTATTTGTTTTTTAATCCTGCTTTAAGCCATCTACTTGAACACCAAACTAAGGTGTCAGAAGGCATAAAGATGTGTGGGTTGGTGAAATATTTCTCTCAAGTTTCTGGTTTCTTAGTTGCTTAATAAGGAGACCAAATGGGACAGGCACTCGAGAAACCTCAGTTCAGAAGTTCCATGCTCATGTGCATCATTGTGTCCAAGCTTAAAATACTGTGTGAGAGTGAAGTGTGACATCACCCAACATGCCAAGTAGCCTGTTAAGCAGGATATACTCCTCTGAGGTAAAATGTTTCACTTTGAAACCTGTCAGCAGAAAAGGGAATAAAACAGGTCTTCTACTTGTGTAACTTCAAGGTGGATAGCAACATAACTACTACCATTCCTCTAAGTAGAAGTGGGCAATTGCTGCTCCCTCTTCATTCCTGTGCTTTGGATGTACCCAAAATACCTAACTCAGAAGAGACCTTGAAGGTTTAGTAATGAATTTTCATAAAACTTATGTAAGAAATATCTATCTACCTTGCTGCTTAAAGAGCAATGACATTCATGGGAAAATAGAGACCCTGGAAACTTATGTCATGTGTTTGACCTGCCATAGTTATCATAAGTAGTTAAACCTTTAGGAAGCATAATCACTGTCCAGTTGAATGAATGTAGGTACTTCCAGAGTTAAGCTGTGCTGAAAGGAAACCTCTCTGAGGCTTAGGTGTTGAAAGAGTGCACCCTGCAGTACAGAAGTGCCTAAACTTCTTGGAAACTTAGAAAAGGAATGAGGAACAAAAGCAAAAAAAAACACTTTAATTTTTATACTTGAGAACTATTTGGGCATAGCCATAATGCCATATAGATGCCACACACAAGGCACAGTCATAGTCAGGGCTTCATTACGTGTAGTCAGGGAAAAAAGAAAGGGTTTTATTGGTTTGGTTTCAAATTGATGGACAAACAACCAATAATGGAAAATCTGATTTTGTACTGAACAATCTATCTTCTTTTTCCAGCAAAACAGAAAACATGAAATATTCCAATCTTCTTAGGACTAAAAATAAATATTTTCCTCTGGGGTTGTTTAGTCCTTCTGTTTAAGCTTCATTTTAAATTAAAAACATATGCTTAAAATAGAAAATGTAAATGCTTTGTTTTAACATACAAGAAAGTGACTTTTTTCTTCTTCACATTCTTGACAATATTTCCACATCACAGATTTCAAAAATAAATACCTGGAGTTTTTTAACTGCTCATGTTTGGGATTTTCTCCCACCTGAAGCTGTGGGACATAGCTTTCCTTTTAAAACAGAAATAATTTAACTATCAAAAACTCATTTTTTGAATAAATAATTATTAACTCATTACTTTGAGCTCTACCAAACAACAAGAATCAGTACTATTCCACTGCTACCACAAGATTGTCTTTGTGGTACTGTAGCTGTAACAATAAAATTACTTTTTGTACTAAAAGTCTTAAGGGAGCTATTGCAATGAAGAACCAAAACAGCAGATGTTACCCAATATAAGTACTGATAAGTATCAACTGAAAAATAACACACGAAAGATAATGCAAGCACTTCAGCATTAGGGGATACAAATAAGCACAAAAGTGTATGCTATTTTCAAGAAAATATGGTACCCAAAGGCACTAATAGACTCTATGGACTAAGGAATGTATTTAGCAGTGTAAAAACAAAGCTTTTATCAACTTACAGGAGTACAGAAGAACATCAAAACTCACTAGCTCTTTTTCCTTCCATGAAATAGAAAAATTGATTTAAAAAAAAATAAAATTAAAAGACTCTTCTAGTCTAATGATACCCATGATACAATTTTTAAAATGTAATTAATGAAGGACAGTGAGGATAAATTTTAAATGAGAAAGATTTCATATTCTTCTTATTCTACAGAAAAGTTTTATGACAATAATAGTCATATTGTTGCTATCTTCAATGGCTCTAATTTATGCCCAAATGAGCTTTCCTGGAAAACTGCAGGGCAAAACAAAAAATTGTGAAAAAGTACTATTTCACTGAAAGTATGGGTGGAGGAACACATACTGTAAGGACCCTTCCTCAGTACAGGAAGCACTGTTTAAGCCAAAAAGGAATCTTACACTTAAATTGAGTTTCAAGATTTGTTTCTTACAGCAAGAAATAGCTATGACAAAAATCAGAAACCTAGAAAGGATCATCTGCTTGCGTACGACTGATGCAGCTCCTCAGGCTTTAGGTTGAATATTCACCTTCTAATAACCTTTGTCCAGAAGAAACACGCACTGTATTTAGAACTTTGCAAGGGCATGGCAAAGCCAAATAGGAGACTACTCGTGTCAGTATACAACCATGAAAGGAATTTCTGGAAACTAACTGTTATGTCCTTACCATAAAATTCACACTGTGACTCAAGCATTTCCAAAATAATATAGGTAACTCACCCACACTAAAATTAACCCATTAGGCAAAGACTGCCTGAGGCCTAAACTGAGAAATTGGTCCTGATCTTTTTTAAAAATCCCTTACCAATGAGAATTCCTGTTCTGTCCATGGGAGCACTGGCGGATAGGTGGTTGCACATGAAGGAAGTGGAGAGAGCAATATAACATCTATAGTCATGGAAATGAAACTTTTCTAAAGAAAACACAGGATATGGGGGAAGCAAGGGTAGAGTTAGAGGATTTACATTTCGATGCTCTTCCTCTTGTTCCCTTCCTCCCAAAAGACAGGTATTCATTATAGCTCTGGAGTGTACCCACTGGTGGTGGGTAGTAAATGGAGGCTGATGACCAGAGCAGGATGGCCCATATGTTAAGTATACTAATATAGGAGAACTGACCCTAATGGTTTAAGTGGTTCAGAGAGTTTAATAGAGGTCTTTCTCCATGGACTGAATTTCATTCTTGTTGAATCTCATGAGCATAAGAATATAGTACAAAGACAAATGGAGAAACTGGAAGCTGTTTCTTGTGAACTGTGCTCAAACATGGAAAAATTAACAGGATATAAAAAAAGGAGTTGGTTTGTTCTCTTTCTCCATGTATTTTTTTTTATTTCATCTCCTCTCCTCCACCTTATGCACAATGGTAATATCTGTGCTACATGCCTGCATACACTTTCCATGTAAGGCTTGTGGTCTATGACACAAAGTGAACAACAGATTAGGAACATGGGAAATCGCATAAATGATGACTGGCCTTTTTCCCACCTGCCTGTTCAGTAATTCCCTATTTTAAATACATGCTGTTGAGTAACTCACAGAGGCTTCACAGAACATATGAGAATAACTTTCCAACAGCGACAGACAAGATTCAGAATGAAAAATTTCACTGCCAGGCAAGAAAAATTTGCAATAATTTTCTGTAATACAAGCAGACTTTTTTAGCACTTTTATTGCAGAAGCAATTCTAAATAACAGAGCTTGTCTTATAATAGCATTTCTATAATAATGGTGTTTTATAACAGAAGTGCTATTATTACAGAAATGGTATTATAATAGTAGCATTATTATTGCAGAATCTTTTCCATAACAGGAGTGCTAAATAAGCCCATTTGTATTATAGAAAATTATTGCAAACTTCTTCTGTGGTGCTGAAAATGCCTAAGCCTTTATGTCTAATGTGACCTAGACTTTAAGAAGGTTCAAGGAAGTCTTAAAAAAAAATAAAAAAATCTTTCAAAAAGAATCCATGCTGGAGACCAACTGAAGGCCCTGGCATGGCTCAGCAAATGGTATATCTCTCACCAAATTTTAAAATCTAACTTGAAGTCCAAACCAAAAACGATTCAATGCAGAAGTTAGCAGAACACATCTTTGGTAAGACTAAAACATTTTCAGAGCTGGAATAAAGCACTAAAATGCTGGAATATCATCTGAGGTGATAAAAAGATGTAATATTCAATAACAGTTATACAGCAAAAGTGCTTTGGAAGAAGTTTTATATCTATATCAACCACATTAATATAAATTTCCCTCATCATTCAATAAAGTATATATTGCTTTGCCACATACTTAGAAAGCATTCATCTAAAGAATTAAACTGTATATACAGTAAGTGAATAAGTACATTTTAGTTTATAAAATTCAATGTCTTTTTATTAAAGTTATCTGGTAATACTTCAGTGCTGAGATTCTAGTGCAGTATAGAAGACAGAAAGAATTTAAGTTCCAAAGCTACTGACCTTTTTAACATTACAATAAAATCCTATATACTTCTTGGCTGATACAATCAGATTATACCAACTGGTTAGGATGGAGTCTATGAAACAGTAAAGTAAGAAAATTCAATAAACTCATATCCTCTGCAGGCATTTTTACATTTTTTAGACTGTCATGAAAGCTTTAGATGTGTGTTTGTATGAAATGAACTTATTTTATTATTGATTTCATGCAGAAAGGAATTTTGCTGGATCTTTTTTCACAACCTGCACTGCTATGAAGAGTAGCTTTCTTTACAAGAATGGTCCTAGCACATAATCACAAATGAAAATTTTCATGAGTTATCTTAAGATTGAAAGATAATTTATGACATTGAAAGACATAGTTCAAAGTGCATATTTAAGAAATAATTCTAATGTAACACAATAAAAATAAAAGTTATCGATTAGCTTTTCTAATTAAGTCTCTGAAATACACATTCAAAAACTTGACATGCTTACAACCCACATAGTCAAGAGAAATTACATATTCGCTTCAAAGATAATGGGAAAATATTTGCAAAAATGTTCTTACAAAGAAACCTCAAAGCTAACCTTATCTCTGCTGCTTCCTCTGGATTTATGATTATGATGTTTAAACACAGGAGCAAATATTCTTATGTTCAAGTCCCTCGCCGGAGCCAGGGTTTTGTTCTGCACACACTGATGCTGAGGATCACTCAGCCACTACAAAAGGTACATTGCAAATATTGCTCTTTCTCTAATGCTCAGCAGAGTGTTTTTTCTCCCTACACCTGAATTTCTTTCTCTCTCTCTCTCTCTCTGTGATTTCTAATTCTTTCCACTCACTAGTTAGGTTAACCAGCAAAGTTCATCCACATTCTACTATTTCTTTTCATGCTCTCATATGTGTTTTATTTCATGGCCTACCTTGTGTTTCAATATGAGTTTCAAAGTTAATACACCACCTGTTTAACTTCTCATTCAAATCCCTGTAAAGTCCAGCCAGTTCCCCTATGTCAAAGTACTACTAATGGTGCAGAATTAATGGTGTTTTCTAAGAGAAGAGTTTTAATGGATGCCTTCCTGTGCATCTTGTTTTCCTGATCTTTATATTGTGTAGGTTCTTTGGGGCATGGAATGTCTATTTCTGTCTTTTCCATAGGAAAGAATACACACTTTGTTGGCAGCACCTTATATGCAGGGAAGTTTCTGAAGAAGCCACTCATAACATGCCCTCTCCTGTCAATCCTATCTTGCTTTTCACAGCACCAAAAGCATTGCTGTTATTTTCAGTTATCCTGCAAAATACTTCTAATATTTCATTTTGTTTTGGGAAGTCTGTGCATGTGTCACACTTGATTGCTACAAGTCCAGTCCATGCCTAGCTTAAGCCAAGTCCATGCCTAGTTTAAGTCACTGTTTTATTATCTTCTCACAATTCTTTTAAACTCATGACACATTAATCTATAAATAAGAAAATGCTTAATATTTTCCACAGTCTGTTGATGCAATAGTAACTAGCAAAACTAGCTCTATCCTCCCAGGCTTCCTATGCCCCATAAGCAAATCCAGTTCAACATGAGATCACGGTACAGTGACCTCATTCTGAATGTTACCTTACGCTTTTGGCAGCCCAGAAGAAAACACCCGTAGCTCTGGTGTTGTGCTTCGATATCTTCCAATTTCTCCGGGGGTTTGAATATCTGCTGAAAAGCTCTCTCAGCTCTGAATACACCAAAAGAGGAAACTGAAGCAAATGTGGGGCAGGGGGGGAGAAGGGAGGGGTGTGAAAAGTGGGGATTAGTTGATATAAAAATGTCAAGCTGCCTGCAGTGGAGGTAAGAAGGGGTCGAGGGTAATAAAGCCAATTAGCAGAGCAGAGGATAAGAAGCTATATTTGAAATAAAGGAGTGATAATTTTAAGCAGAAAGGGAGAGATTAGAATACAGAACTGCTAATAGCATGCAGTTTGGGAAGGAGACAGTAAAGTACTGGATTGAGAAAGACAAGACAAAAGCAAATACAAACCTTAACATTTCTTCTTAAATTAATGATTCTTTCTTTCTGTACTAGCCTCCATGCTGAATGAGGCAGATTACACATATCTGATTCCCTTGTTTTCTTTTCTTGCTGTGGGATTCTTGCAAATACAAATGTTTCTTCCTTGTTTCCAAGCAAATTCTTTCCTTTGTCTTTTATAATAAACTGATTTGCTCTAATTCTTCTTGACTAATCCCCTTCTATTTTGCATGGTCTTACAAATATTCAGTGTCAAGTATTACTTTAAAATAACCCTCTTTTCCATTTTGAAGTGCTCATTTTATTTTGTAGGCTATTTGTTGGCATATTACTAACTTGTTTCCTTATTCTACACTGCTTGCTACTTGGTAGTAAGTGCATAAAAGACACAATGCAAAATTTAGGCTTAATTTAGATTCTGCTTTTTTTTTATTCTTTCTTTTTTAAATACTTCAGTCACTGAATATACTAGCTATGCTTTTACAACTGTGTTAATGGTCTTAAAGAATACAATATATGCAGAACATACAGTCCTCACTGCTTTCTAGACTAGCTTTCACTCCTCACACTGTGAATTCACTTCAGGGCCACATTTGTAACATATTGGCATTTGTAACATTGGCATTTAAATACCTAACAGCATTTGTTTTAATTAGTGGGCTTTACTCACATATTTCGAACAATATAATAGAAACCAAAATAAATTTGCCTCCCATTTTGCTGTACCCCTATTCAGACATGACTGTCTTGAATGTAAACAATCAATGATTCCAAGCAAAAGTACATAATATTTGTCAGTGGATATACATCAAGGCTGAACTCTGTATTCCTAAAATTAAAACTCAGATTTACTTCAGCAGGGTCAGCATTCACTCCACGAATACAATATCTCATGTTCACTAGAGAATCAAAAATAAAATTCCCTTATCAGAGCTTTTCTTTGACAGGGAAAAGTCTAAAAAATTATCTCAAATTGATAGAATGTACTAGGTACTTTGAACAAATTGATTAGTTGGGTCACAAAGAATCACTATGAGTCTGATGTAATCATGCATATTTTTTAAAAAATTCACACATAAAATTGCTGGTATAATACCAGTGGTCTTGAAATGACCATTTAAATCTGCTCTTGTACAAGGAAAAGGGAGATGGCATATACAGTAGTGATTCATTAAAATGTCTCCAGAGGTGATCTAGGAACTAAAGACTAGAAAGTCTGATTTCTTTATTAAACAGTTATAAATTAAAATTATGAATATGTCAGTAAACACATTGAGCACAAGAAAACAGAGGGTTTGTAAAGAAAATGGGTGCTTCACAATCTATTAAAGGTTTTTGAGATGTATGATATAGGTTATGTCTTGGATAGATGTTCCTTACTAGATTTAAAAAGCAAACAGCAAAAACTGGGGGATAAAATAGAAGATGCTATTAGAAATTCATTATTGCCTAAAAGACAGCAAACAATATTCCAAATATTGACAGGCTATCTAATCTTAAATTAAACTTAATCTTAAAAATTATATAAGTATTCAGGTGAAAAAGCAACGAGATGACTCAACATTATTCCCTATACTGTATCTATTTCTTGCTACAAACAGTTGCAGAAAGAATACAGAGAACTACAAAATAATTTAGAAAGGAAGATCATCAATTCCCATTTACAGCTTCACTGTTTTGAAGTCAGATCAGGATGGTCATAGCCTAGTATGGTTGAATTTTGAATATCTCAAAAAATGTTAGTTACAAAACCTCTTTGTAGCCTGTTCCAGAATTTGCTTACCCTTGATGGAACAAAACAAAACAACTTTTCACAGTCTAATTGGAATTTGCCTTTGCTCTGATCCTTTTGCTGTGTACCTCATAGAAGTTTATGGCACTCTCTACTCAGTAAATCCCATTGGTAGTTCAAGCCAGCAGCAGGGTCCTCCCTGGACCTTCTTTCCTTAAGGCCAAATAAACTCACCTCTCTCAGCTGCTCCTTCTTTGTCATGTGTCTTTTAGCAGAGCATAAAATTGGGCACAACAGCAGTAAAAGTTCTGAATAGAAAGAAAGAGAACACTTCTCTCCATCTCTGAACTATGCAACTGGCCTTCACTGTTGTGAGGGCACCACGATGACTCACCTTCAACTTGTCTGCCATAACTCCCAAGCTCTTTCCTACAAAGTTCCTTTTTAGCCTGTCAGTACCAAGCCAATTCACAACAGTGTATGACTCAATGAATCACTGAGAGTCGAGCTGATAAAAGAGCAGATGGATTTCAAAGCACTGTATATGAAGAACATGGGTGGATTAGTCCAAATAACTTCTTGGCTGACACTCATTAAAAACTTCGAAGACATTGTAGATAATTCACAGAATCAAAGAATGTTTCTCTTCTTAAGGTCAAACAAACACAACCTTTTCTAAGTGGCATTAAAGGTGTTTCTATTCCTTAATCATCCAGAACTGGACCCAGCAGTCCAGATGTATCTCACTAGTGATGAGAAGAAACCAAGGATCACCTCTCTCAGCCTTCTGATAATGGTCTGCCTAGGGCAGCCCAGGATGTTCTTAGTGCTGTGGTATAGTTGACAAGGTGGAGCTAGGTCAAAGGTTGGACTCAATGGTCTTGGAGGTCTTTGCCAATGTTGTGATTCTCTTATTGGTCTTCTCTGATGTGATAATGTGTTTTCTGTTCATAAAGAGTTTGCTGTCCACCAAGATACTAATGTCCTTCTCAGCTGAGGAGCTTTCCAGCTGGCCAAGCACCAGCATGTAATGGTGCCTTGGGTTATTGTTTTCCAGGGGCAGGATTTGGCATTTCCCTTTGTCAAACTTCATGAAATTCACCTCATCTCCATTTCTTCAGTCTGTCTAGGTCTAGAACACTTCTGAGTTTTACATCCTCTGCAAACTTGCTGAGGGTACACTCTGCCCCATCATCCAAGTCACTAATAAGAGTACTCAACAGTATTGGCTCCTCTACCAACCCCAGACAGACACCTCTAGGTTACACCACCAGTGACTTGCTTCCCGATGGACTTTATGCCACTGATCACAAACCTCTGCACCTGTGAACTAATCTAACCTGTACTTTGACAACTTGTCTATGTGGACACTGTGTTAAAAGTCTTACTAAGGATAAATATCAATTATCCTCCCTTCATCCATCCAGCTAGCCAGAACAGATCAGCTTTACTCTCAAAAAGGGTAGAAAAATAAAGAAATTTACAGTAAAACAGAAAACATCACTGAGCACTATTAAAGAAATACGTTTACTTCATAAATAGAGCATATAACACTGATAAGCCTTTTATAAGGAAACCAAAATAGCAACAGAAAAGTAGAAAAATGCAAGAATAATCAGAAGTATGATAGTGTTTTAAATGAGAAAAAGCTTAGCAGATTATGACCCAACACAGAGGGCATGACTGAGTGGCCATATAATAGAAATACAAAGTCATAAACAGAAGGAAAAAGACGAGGTTGGAATTAATCATTATGTATCATAAAATTAAAATTACAAACCGTGACATCACCAAACAACAGATTAAAAAAAAAAAAAAAGTACTGCTTTTTGTAATGCATAATATGCTGTGGAGCTGCAGGATTTCGTTCTGAATCTCTGGAAGCCAAAAGCAGAAATGGCTTCTGAGAAGGACTAGACTAATTGACAGAGAATAGGTACACCAGCAGTTATTAAACACAGCAGTCCAACTGCAACCTCTCACTCACACAAGCCCTAAAGCCCTGGTGTCTGAAAATGTTAGAGTGAGAGAAATCCTGTATGTTCTTCTTGTCTTCCTTAAGTATCCACTACGCATCAGCGTAATGGACAAGATGCTAGTCTAAGTATACTTTTGATACAACATATTTCAACAATATTTCTTGTCATTATTCCATGTTAACTAGACCCATGTGAACTACAGAGAAAATAAGAGTTACAGTATGGAAACTCTGGTTTAATGACTATGACTATTTGGTAAGGCTGCTTTTAGAACTCCTCCTCAGAAAAAAATTTCCTTTACACAGTGTGCCTGAAAGTATAGTCTTAAACTATTATGAGGGCTGAGTGCTCTGACATTAGATCTTTCAGAGGCTTGGTACAGACTATCAGTGGATAATGGATAAGGATGAGGGATGGCCACAGGAGTGGACTTTTCACCATCATGGATCTGCATCAAATAGTGGAGGACTCTACAGCAGAAATGATAACAGATTCTATGGAAATCTATGTCCATAGCTAAAGCACTTTCTAATATCTTTTTGCTCACCACTTACTTTCAGCTACTTAGTCAATGACCTATCTTCAGAACAGCTAAAACATGGTTTTGTTTTGGAATCATGTGCTGGGTTCAGACACCAAAGTAAACCAAGTATGTTCCATACACTTATTTTACTTCTCCTAATAATACTCCACATTTAGAGACTACACATTCTGGGGTAGAGAAACTGAGAGAAACAGAGTGATATGATGGAATGTTCTACCACTCATTTCAGGGAAATACAGTTCCATATAGTTTAAACTCACAAACTGCTTGAATAATTTGACTGAGATTTCTCTGTCAGAATACTTGTTCCAGGACTGAGGAAAAAAATCTGTATAAACAAACAAACAAACAAACAAAAACAACAACAAACAAAACCCCCCAAAATCTCCATTATAAGTACAAGGGCAAAACCTTAGTATCAGTTCTAAAAATTCGATGTTATATAGATTTCTCCTGACATAAAAAATAATGGTGAATTTTTTCCTTGCTCCCATAAAATTGATTTATAATGTAAGATCCACATTTCATAGTTTGGCAGCTGGAAGATAGTTCATGGAAAAACTTCTTCAAGATTTTTTTTCTAGGGCACTCTATAGTTGTTGACAAGTAGACTCCAGCTACAAGAAAATGATTGTTCCTCATTCTGGGGCATTTGCAGTAGCTCTTTCAAGCAGGTTTCTCTCAGGAGTTAGTCTGCCATAGAGCTTCTTTACCTCATCTCCCAGGTGCAGTTCATGGTCCATTTATATTGCCTCTTCCTCCCTTATTATGCAAAGTAGCTTTCTCATTTTCCTTCTCTTTATCACTTTATCTTCTATTTATGACTAGGAAATTCACCAGCTATCTGACTTTCCTAATAATTATTCTCTTATACTCTTCCACATTAGCTGGAGAGAATGTGGTCTGGAAGTAAGTCAGTATGATTCCTTAGCTTTACTCAATATACAACTCCATAAATTCTACATTAAGATGCAAACATTTACTGAATGTATGTCAAAAACTATGAATAAAATTGATGTAATAAACTGGTTAATGGAACTGCACCATGAAAACAATTGTCTTTGGAATGTCCAGGGGAACCCATCCACTAGATGTAGAAAGCACATGCTAAATAAAATAATTTTAAAACACTACTGTCCCTTTTCTCTCTATCTGTAAAGAAAGATGGTTCAGTTACTGATGTGTGTGACTCAACTCAAGAAAGGTATACTATTCACACTATAAAACTCCTTTGTATTCAATTTTCTTATACTGCAATTTTTCCACAAAAAAGAGGTTGTTCACTAACTTCTACAACAGAGTAAGCTGCAACTCTGGTGTTGAAAAAAACAATTTTAGTGTTTTTCTTCACTTTTAAAACCTAACAAAAAGACCACTTGTTTCATAGTTCTGCTATTTTCATACATAGCTTCTTTTCACTATTACCCCTTAGAAACTCAAATGTGAAAAAAGTCACTAGTAGCATAGGTATCATGGTAATTTTATGAGGATTCCAAGCATAAAAATTGTAACACTTAGTGCTTATTGTCATACTAGATACACATACCAATATTAAGTCATTTTTCATGCATGTTGCATTTGTAAGATACTCGCTATATGTGTTACCACAACTTCTTAGAAATTCCAGTAGGACACCACTGAAACATTTTCTTAATATTCTGTGATGATAACAAGGACAGAAGAGGTGGTAACTCTTTTTACACACTCAGGGCAACTGGTTTGATCCCAGAAAATCCCCAGAAAAGTTTTCCACATCTAAGAAATTACACTTTCTTTGTCCAACTAGTCAGAAGGCTTTCGCACAAGTACAAGATCATTATTTCAGCATCTCTCATCCTGCAAAGGAATCTTTTTACTGTAGGAATTCATTCTGTAGATTAGTTAGACAAAAGTGCTCAGCTTCTTTTTTTTGTACTACATACTGCTCTGTCTTGTTAAAGCACCAAAAATAGGACTAGAAAGGCATCTGGGATGATCAATCTGGTCATTCAACATAAAAAGGAACCTTCTCTATACAGTCTATTCATAAATACATCAAGTTTCATAATAATGTTTTTTATTTCTGTTATTCTCATAGCCAGTAATTCCTGAACTGGTGTCCCAGAACGGTACATTTAATAATGTACAAACCTAATAATTTCCATCTTAAATTTACTAAAAAATAGGAAAACATATCTTGTAAAGTTTAAATCTCAACTTTTATTACTAAGTTTACAAGGCTAACTGGTTATGCAAGCACACATCATTAATTTATGGCCATTTTTTACAATGAAAGAAAATTAAAGGAAAAGAGGCTGTAAATGAAAAGGCTGTTATAGATAGATGTCTTCTAAGTGATATATGTGATAGAAATGATTAGCATTAACTGATCTTCTTGAAGAATGTACAAGTATAATTCATTATAATGGCTTAGAAGTGCAATTAGTGAACTATAGTGTAAATGACACTGCTGTTCATAGACCTACCCATAAGAGTAATTATATTTTGAAAACTACTTAGTGAAAAATTGATTGAATGGGTCCTAGGGGCATAGATAATTGAGATAAAAATATGTAAACAAATGCCCATTAATAAGTTTTACAGTGAATTTATATATTTACATGTTTAACTAGTCTGCAAATAAGCAAAAAGAATGAGAATTTTTTGATGTTTCACTTTGAAGGCACATTTAAATAAAAAATATTTTTTTCCTTTGCAAACAACACTATTTGATTATTCTTACATTGCATAGATTCATTGACTTTTTCCCCCTCACTCTGACCTGATACTTCAAAAATAGTAAAGTCCAGAAAAAAAAAAAAAGAAATTACTATCCTCATTCAGCTTCAAGTTTCTAGTTGTGAGGCTTTAGTATGGCACATGCCAGATCAGAGCAAAACCTGCCTAGTGTTGGCAGCATTGATTCCTGGGGCAACAGGAGCTTTATTTGTGGTATGATAGTAATATAAACTATAGTTTACATAATAGGAAGTTTTGACACTAATTTAGTATCTATTTTTGAGAACTTGCTGATAATACCTCATTGGCCAGATTCCATTTCATTAATAAGTACTAATTTCCTGTTCTTTCTCAGATTTCCAAAAGCTTTTATTTGATGCTTGGTTTTTGCTTGGAGATTGTGCTTTTTCTGATGACCTCAGTGAATTAATTTGCAAATATTTGCTTATTATAAAAATAAAGTTTACATTGACTTTGAAAGTATGAAAAAACGTATGGTCTGCTTTTTCCCATAAAAATATTATTAGAAAGGCAGTGTTTTCAGCTACAACTTAACCTACTCAGTCGTTTAACACAGGAACAAAGACTAACAAGCATCATCTGAATGTGTAACTTCAAGTGTTAATTCTGAGAATGAACTTGACATGAAAGGATATGAGACTGATCAAGATTTAAAATCAGATTTAAAAGACTGATCAAAATTAATGCTGGATAGCAGTGGCAAAATATTTCAGGTTTAGGCCCACAGGAATCCCAGTGCAAATTGTTCCTGTGAATCTAAACCTTTCATCAATCAGATGTAAATTACAGCATGCATGACTGGCTCCCTTTTCCATTCTAGAGATCCCTACAGAGAACAAGAGAGCCAACTGCTACAGAGGCTCAACTAAACTGCAGGGTTTTTGCTCCCTTGAGGTTATACATCAACACATCAGAAGAGACAGCATTCACTTGTATTCCACATCAGCAAATCTTACAAAATGATAGACAATGAATTAAACCAAAATATTCCAGAAAAACTTATAATACAGGGAGCTGGGAAGGGGACCATGGGAGAAACATGTACTTATACAACACTAAAAGCTTTTCTCCTAACAATACTTTCTTAACTACATGTCAAATCTTTCCTTGACTAGCTGACTCAGATAAATTGAACAAAAGAGGCTGGATTCTGGTTTGGTTTCAGTAGGATAGAGTTCATTTTCTTCTTAGCAGATGATAGAGGGATGTGTTTTGGTTGTAGTATGAGAACAATGCTGATAACACACGTTTTATATGTTGCAGTTTCTCAGGCTCTGCTAACAAGAAAGAGCACAAGAAACTGGGATGGAGCATGGCCAACATTGCTGTCCCAAACTGACAAAGGAATATTCCATACCACAGGTCATCCTGCTCAGTATGTAAACTGGCCATGAGGGGTCAATCACTGCTTGGAGATGGAGTGGGCAACAGTTAGTGGGTGTTGAGCTAGTTTTATCGGATTTTAATTCTCTCTCCTTTTTATCACAATTGTTGTTATTATTAGCATATTTTACATTGTTTTAATTATTAAATTACTCTCATCTCAACACAAAAGTTGTAATTTTCTTCCCTGATTCTCCTACCCATCACATCAGAGCAGGGGAGTGAGTGAGGTGCTGCGTGGTACTTGAGTTACCAACTTCAGTTAAACCATGACAGATTGTCAAAGGAAGATAAATTCTTTATAAGAATAGAAGCATAAGACTTATTTCCAGTATTCACATGACTGTCATAGACTTTCATATGTAACAGGAGGGGCAAAACCAGATTTTAAGGAACAAATTAAAAACACAGCTGTTGAACCACCTAACAGGAGATACCTGAGCTACCATGCAGGAAAACACTAATGCTAATTGAATTTCAGCCACATAGAGGAGAGCTGAAATTCTTGCTGTGCTTGCTATCTTCACTCACCTAATTATGGGCAGAGTCAATGTATGAACAGACTCTATGATCTGTAAAAGCAAATCACAAATGTCAAGTTTTGTGAAGTAAAATCAGAAGACAACTAGAATAGTTGAGAAAATGTGCAGCTTAATGTAGTATTTCTCAAACTTTCTAGAAAATCACGACCTCCATTTTGTCTCACCAGTCTCCAGGAAACTTTCCAAATCAGCAGCAACTCAATTTGTTCAATTTCTGCAGAGTAGAAACTGCTAACAACTACGTGAAAGTATTTACATTAACCTACCTGTCATAGAGCACTAGAGCTGCTGCTTAATTATAAGTAGTTAGCAGTTAGATAGCTGAGGTAAACAGTTGCACCTTGTAATTGTCTCACCTATTATCACCTCTCACTCCCACTATGAATGCTTCTCTGACCTATTTAGGAGCTTGTAATAGATATTGGATGTGGAGATGATAAATTTACTGCTCCCATTCTGCAAGTCATCTGACCCTTCCAGATGCTTAGTTTCTTCTTCATTCTTCTTTGGTCCTGCCTATTTACATAGTAAGCTTTCAAATAAATGAATTCTTGCATATTTCTATGACATGAGACTAGAATCAATGTTTCTCAAAACAAACTATTAATAATAACAGGTTCTCAATAATGATGTTGCATAGAACTTTAGTTCTATGTTCAGTTATTCTCTATAAGCAAAATAAAATGTCATAGTTTTGATAAGGTAGAAAGCACTTTGCATACTTCCATTCCTTTGCCCTTCTAAATTCTACTCAGTCTTTAACTTCTTGAAATATAGTGTTGCCACCTGACAACAAGATTTGGAGCTGAGATTTCAATTGTTTTTAGAGCCTTTAGGTCAAAGGCCTGGCATGAATTCTCCAGCTTTTAGAGAAGACTTATACTGAGCCACAGAATCTGAAGATGAAATTAAAGCTTTTTGAGAAAATAACAAAACCAGACATGTAAAATTTTAACCATTGTAATTATTTCTGAACACTGTGGACCTTCATCTTTGCCTGGCAGCTGTCTAAGGGCCTATGTGATATGCAGTAGTTACTGAAGGACTGTTTCTAGAGGGTCAGCATCTACATTATTAAACTTCTATACCAACAAATGTCAGCATTGGAAGAACTCTTCAGAAAGTCCATTACCTGAAAAATGAAGACCATATGAATGATATTGGTAATGAAAAGGTGAAAAGCTATAGCTGTTGCTCTCTTTACTCTCCCTCCCATGGACAAGTCTACGAGACCTCATCTACTGAACCTAGAGACATGGATAACCTCCATATTTTCCTGAAAAAAAAAAAATCCCTGCCCTTTTTATAATATATATATTTGACCTTCCCACTCGTTTGTATCTTTTTTTGATTGAAATATTAATTACTTCCTAAGTCTATGATTCTTACTTCATTTGAGATGATAAAAGCTATTTTTCTGCTGGGATAAGCAGTGTGGTCCAAATTCAAATAAGGTGGCATTTTCATTCCTCTGGGTCTTTTACTTCCCTATTTATTCATTT
The DNA here is from genome assembly GCA_013399695.1 of Formicarius rufipectus. NCBI lineage: Eukaryota > Metazoa > Chordata > Aves > Passeriformes > Formicariidae > Formicarius > Formicarius rufipectus. The sequence continues at coordinate 178,718 of VXAU01005684.1, forward strand.
TTATTTTTCAAATTTAAGTTCTGTATCTGTGACCCCATGGAAGAAAAATGGATGAAAGTCTGTGTTCCTTTAATGTTTTCCAGTGAACCTAAATTTTAAACAAGTTGAATCTTTTAAAGAATGTTTTAAAAAATAATTACTTATTCTTTATAGAAATCAATGGATTCCAAAGGCAGACTGTAACTGTGTGAAGCATCTACTAATTGAAATTGCTTTGTTCCAAATCCTAAAACTGTTCAATTGTATACGTATAATGCTGACCCTCTCAAGGAAAACTGCGGTGTCACAATCACTCTTGAGGGAATCAATGTATTACAAAAATCAACATTCTCCACATGCAATACCAGAGGCTGTTCCTTTTCAGAATATTTAAAAATAGCTGGTGAATGACTAGTCATTTTGCAAGAGTTGGAAACATTTTCAGTTTTAAATAGACTACATGAATTAGGCAAGAAATGCAAAGAATATACAGCAAGTGACAATGTACTGAAATAACAGAACTTTAGATGAACTGCTAAATCACTGATGGTCTTATGTATTTGTTTGTTCCCTCCAGGGCAAAATGTATTTCCCCAGAAAACTAGCAGAAAGCCTAAAATCAAAGCGCAATACTGGATTTCTTTATCAGCTCTTGACAAAGTAGCCAATTTTAAGACACAGTTTCTTAGTTTTCATAGTTTTCCTCTGAATGGATTGTAATGAAATCCCTTCATGAGAAAGTGTCCACCAATAATCGGCCACCAGATCTGCCCTATGATGCCTACAATGTAACCATATTTTCACTGAGGGAGGTTTTACTTGGTTTTTTGGATTTTTTTTTGTTTGTTTGTTTGTTTTTTCACAAGCACTTGGTTTGATGTGATTCAGATTGTAAGAATTTTGAAACTGCTTTCTTTACATTTTGCTGTTACAATAGTTGCTTTAAAATGTCAAAATTCTTGCAATTATAACTTTTATTCATACATTTTATCACAGATTTTAATTATACATTTGATCTTGCAAAACTCTACTAGAGGTTTCTGTTTATAATCCATTTTCAAAATGACTATTACCTTTTTGAAAGTCACTCCATTATGATCAACTTATGTTTGCTCTTGGTTTAATGGCACATTGCTCAGGATATCTAAAATACTAAAGATAAAAGAAACTATAAAAATCAGCAGAAAAAAAACCCAAACATATAGTTTTACATGAAAAAAAATCCAATTAATTCCATTACTATTTTTTTCAATAAGAAAGGTTATTAAAATTATGTTTATTTCTATTAAGGAACAACAAAAGAAATCACAGTAGTTTTCCGTGAGACTTACAATCTGAATAAAAACTTTGTGCACAGTTACCACAAAGTTGTTACACACACTCCCCCCTCTCTTCTACTCTACCCCCTGCCCTGGGAGAAGCATCAACCCTAACACAAATCCATACAGACCTAGAGTCACTCAAGTACACTTTACTGAAGAAGCTGGATGTAAGCCAACTATAGTCTGGAAGCAATTTTAAGCACGTTCATACAGTGTTGAATGCAGATTTATAAGCCCTGCCTCTCAATGTTGATGTTCCCTATGATGTTCACTAGGGGCTTTGCTACTGTTATTTATTTGGAAGGCACTCAGATGCAATAGTGATGAGCTGCAGTACAAAAACCTGTGAGAGGGAGTGACAGAGTGTGAGACAGAGATGAGAATGAGAATAAAGGCATTTTTATTACGTTCGTCTTCGTTTGAAATTCATAATCCTGAAAGTCTCTGAACAGTGGATTTAAACTAGAGTCAGCAATTCAAGAGGAACAGATTCCTCACATGAGCCTCTTTGGTGTGTGGTGCCAAAAGGTCAAAAACATTGAATACCATTTAAATGTGTAAGTTGAGACTCTGAACAGAAACCACATATCCTGAAGTGGTGTGAGAAATGACCATGAGCTCTTTTAACACTAGTTTCTGTCACAAAGCAAATCTTCTCTAACACCAGTCTCCTGATTATACTTTGCTATTCGACTAGTTAAAAAATGTAAGAGAGGAAACTACATCCTCTTACAGCCTGAATATTCTCTGTTCTGCTCTCAAGGGACCTTTACATATCAGGCTTTGGACACCTAATTTTGTTCCCTTATTTTGAGATGTTAGAAAATTGAGGAAAAAAATCATAATAGTATATATTTTTTTGTAGCAAATGCATTCTTAATCTATTTCTTTCACACACATATATAAAGAATGTACTCCACATTTACACTGTTTCTCCATGTGCATAAAATTGCCAGAAATAAAATGAGTCCCAGCTTATTCTTTGTATCAGATTAGAAAAAAATTTTAAGCCTTTTTATGGAGTGAAAAAATAGAACCAAATTTTATAATTTATGGTTCACAGGATGCAATGATTGACGTTATATAGAAATTTAATCAGTCTTGCAGAGCTCACAGACATATCACAGTAGGAGGTTCTTTTGACATTTCATGGAGAACTAGGCAAGATGACGTACAATATGTGTGCATATTTCAGTATCTTATGTATTTTCTTAAGCTTTTATCCTTTCAGGAGTTGTTGTCATTTTGAAGGAATCATTCCTTTAAAAATGTATAAATACACAAAAGACAAGCTTTTGTTTTGAGTTAAACGGAGCTAAAAAAACTTAGAGAGGGAGATAATTTTTCCCCTGATATGGTCTTCACAAAACTGAGACACTTCTTTTAACACTTTTTCTGTACTTCTTGAAATTTGTCACGTATAGAGCACCTGACTGCAGTCACATAATCTGGCTATAGCCTTAATGTCATGTAGAGTTCTGACTGGGAACATTTTGCTGCAAAGTCTATCAAGGGTGTAGGATGAAAAAGTCAACTCAAAGCCATTGACTTATCCACCACAGTTACTTGATTTCTAAGCAACTAAGAACAGAGCCTGAAGAGGGGGCTATAAAACTATTATTTTCATTCTAAATTTTAATATTTGCAGGATGCTGTTTTATAACCTGAACAGACAGTGTTATAATTTTATTTCATCCAGCAGTTTTTCATTATGGTTGATTGAAACAACTTTGTCTCTGAAACAAGTTTATATCAGAGAGCCATAATTACATTTATGACTATTTAGTAAACCTACTTATACACTATTATGATATTAGTGATTGTTGGATGTAACATCTGAAGCCTCAGATACTTTATCATAAACTTGTGATTATGGCTGTTTTTTCAGCTATTCTCTATAGGAATTTAGGCAGCTACCTAAACCTTTCAATAATGCTATCTGATACATCATTAAATGTTTTATGCTTCTATTATCAACTTGATATTCTTGTTCATTTTTCTCAGCCTCCACCATTTTTTATGAGATCCCAAAGTTGTGGGTTAAATATACAACCTACAGTATTCACTTTTTAAATGGAATAGAATTTCATCTTCACATACCTATGGAAACAAGGTTAAATATAAAACACTAGAAATAACTCAAAATTNATTATTAGGTGACAATTTTTCTTGACATTATGCAGAATCACAGTAAAAAAAAGATTTTCAATGGAGCTGGATGAAAAAATTTTTAAGATGTCTTCCCCCAGTAAAGACACGCAGTATTTGTTTCTTTGTTTTACTTCAAGTTAAGCTATGTTGTTTTCAATGGCATGAAGGAAAAGTATCAACCCAGTAAAGAGTTCAGTTATGGTAAACTACTGATTAATGACTAAGATTGGGTTACCATTGACTGATGGTTGGCTGGAGAGGTTTTAATTCCTATCTGCTCTATGCTCATGACATCATTGTTTAGAGCCATGGATATGAAGATAAACCCACACTTCTTTGTTTGGTTAGGTTTGTTGTTGTTTGTTTTTAAAATAGCTGGGCAGCTATTCTGCAAGAGATTTTCCCGTATCTGGGGTAGAGACTGGATAGACAGATGAAATGGACAGGTGGGAGCAAAAGATGAAAGAGAATCACCCCAAAATGAACATCCACCTCTCTGAGGCAGAAACCTGAGCTAATAAACAGGTAGCAAAGTAGCATATACAATTGCCTTATTCCATAACCTTCTGATCATTGAAGCTTGCTGTACAAAACCAAACTCAAAAATAGCCACATGGTAAAATTCTGGTTAAAGTAATAGTGAAGACAGTTACTCTTGAGATTTCAATAGTAAAGGTATTGAGGCTTCCTTAAATTCATGGATTAGGTAACTTTGTAATTTTATATCCTGCCAAGCTTATTTGATTTTAAACAATTAAGAAAATTCCATTTTAAAAAGAAAACACCAACGTGGTCACCATTTTTCCTGAACTTTTGTTTTGGTTCAGTATAATTAAAATTTATGATAGCAAACAACCTATATAAAAAGCATACCAAACTGTCATCATCTTAGATGTCTAAAACCAAGACAGGCTAATTTTCTTCAAGCTAACTTGTGCCACGATAAGCTACCAACTAATTTCAAAAGTTTTATGCAGCCTATAGACATGCACCTATGACTTCTGTAAACAGTTTTTAATATACCATTGTTAGACCTGGGAAGTTACAATTTGGGTTTACATGTCAGTATTCGTCAGCAAAGCACAAAACTTCATCTGGAGAAATAGAGCATGAAATCACTTTCTCACCCTGCTTCTGTGCATCATACCTAACAACACTGAAACTTAAGAAAACCCCACACCAATACTGAAGTGGTGTAAAATTAAGTTGTCAGATTATTTTCTCAACTCAAAATCAAAGTCAGAAGTACACACTCTTTCCTTAGCAGCTAGAAATCTGAACACTTCATTGCAATTATCTTTGTCTTCTATTTTTCATAATTAAAAAAAAGCTGAAAGAACCTCTAAAAATCAGACTTAGAATGTATATTGAAATCCTACACATCTACAAAAGCATAGTAACGAATAGAGACAAATTTCAATTGTCTCAGGATGCACAGTCAGTTATTAGTGAGAAATACTGTTGAACATTAAAGATTTAAATGACTAAAAATACTATCTGGAATCTGAAAAAAAAAAAAGAGGGCTAAGCAAAACTAACAGTCCTTAAAAAGTCATTGGGAGGTTCATGTAGGCTTCCAAAATAAGCACACAATACTGTTCCTTTTTCTTTAACATCAGTAGAACTTCTTCAAAGTGGACATCTTTCACTTCATTTAGAATCTCACTTGTAATGCAGCATGGCATAAGTGACCAAATGATGAAAATGTGCTGTATATAATGCAGTATTTTGATTTACAAAAAGTTATTCACAAGACTTCTGGTTTAAGGCATCAGATACACAAGTACAATAAAAAATATTTGGGACCAACTTGCCTAAGCAAAGACTATTTCTTACCAACCTCCTGTTGCAACTGATAGTTCTTCATTTGCTGAGCAGGCAAGATACAGGTGTACTAAGAGAAGGACTATCTTAGTTTACTCCTTTAGGTGAACATTACAATGCATGGAAAAGTCATTGTTCAATCCTGTCTTGCTTCTGCTTCTTATTCAGGGCTTCAGAGCAGTTCTGTCTGTTTTATGGGAAAAAACCACAGCCAACCAAAAAAACAAAACAAAACAAACAAACAAAAAAACCCACACCAAAAAAAACAGCGACAACAAAACCTAACCAGTGAAGAAACCTTGCTAGTCAAAGAAATCTAGGTCACTTGAAGGATATCTAAGTTCTATGTACTACAGAAGTCAATTAAAACTTTCTACAATTCTAGGAAGCCTTTTTTCATGCAAAGAAAGACAACATCTCAAATGAAGGCTCCTATCACCTTATTAGAAATTAGTACAATTAAAAGTATAAATAACTATAAATATTTACTGTTTACTCCTACTATCTTTTTTTTTTACCCTGACATTATTGAAGGAAAAAAGAGAAAGTAAGTTTTAATCTCTACTCCATAGTTCCCTAAAGTAAGAGGAAAATGATTGTCAAAAGGGGATAGAGGCTGGATACTGTGGTTAGTTGATAATTCTTGTCATCTGCTCCAGAGATGGAGCCATAATTGTGATTGCCTCTTGCCAGGAAGAAGGGTATAAAACTGTGGCTCTTCACTGATGTCTTTTTCATCCTTGAACAGACTGCTTTAGTCACCAAGGTTCTCAGGCTGGACCCATCCTGAATATTTAATTCATGTTTAAAAAGGGAAGCTCCCTCACAGTTGTAAACAGAGCTAACATTTTTGTGGGGATTTGAAAGTTAAGGTGTCCACACATTGCTTCAAATCCCTAATGTAACCTGGAACTTGTATATTTTGAATGAGATGAAAAGATAAACATAGGAGGAGTTAATAGGACAAAATTCAGGCTCCTAGCATTGGATCATTAAGCACAATTAGTTGCACCACCCTTGTTACAAGGTAGTAAGAGTAAGCACTACAGATGTAATAAAAGGCAGTACATCTCTGATAACCAATCTATATTCAGCTTACTACCACCTGTAAATGCAGGCAATATGTTTCTTTTAAAGAGGCTTGAAAAGTGGCTCCCAGGATACCTTTAGGGAACGTGTACTTTTTGAATTAATTAGTCACTGGATGTCATCACTGCTTCACTCCACTGCATATGAAACAGCACTTCTCTGGCACTTGAAAATCTTAGTCAGGAGGTTCAAGTAAAACAGTTTAAAATAAATATAACTTCAGTGCAAGAGAGATTAGCAGGAGTTAATTCCAAATTAAAATGGGGAAAATATCAGTGTATCTTTTACATTACAGATGAGTTTCCTTCATTATTTGCATTATTTTCATGCATATCAACGGAGGTGGTTTTTTTTCCTTTCAGTAACATATTGAGTGAACACTCTTTCGGGGAAAGTGGTCTTGACAGAGAAATACTGCAGGAATAAAAGCTTTTTAAGTTCTCTACCAATGCACATTGGCCCTATGATCCTCACCAATACAGTATGTTACTGGGAAGAAAGACAACATTTTTCCAAATATGGGTCTGTCTTTGTCGTACATATAGATGTAGAATACCAAAGCATGAATTTTCACTAGTGACCCTAAGGCAGAATGTGAACCAAGGTCTCCAGAGGGGAAAGGCTAATGCACTAACCTACTGCACCACCAAGTCCCCTTCACTTTCCAATTATCACAGAACCTCTCCTACTGCTGTGACATTCTCTTTGCCACATAGGTCAAAAAGTGAGTTACTGTCAAAAGCGATTCATGTATCAGCTGGCTTAGGAATTCCACAGGATAAAACGACTGGTGCTTTTCCTGAGTATGATTGCAATACTACAGATTTACTTTCAGGCTTTTTGTATCTGAAATCATGACCCTTTTTTTCATTCATACAGTACCATGTTGTATCAGATTTAGAGACATCTTGTAAGAGGGAAAAACCTTCAGGTTATCTCTTTTATAGTAACATTCAGGTTTACAGTTACTACAAACCAAGACCTCAGCTCAAATAAGTTTATTGCTAATACATAAAACTATGTATGAGAGGTCTGTTTTTAAATATGTATCCATATTATAAATGTGATCCAAATATATTGCATGCATTTCAATTATGAAAAGAAAGCTGAACTCAGAAAAGTAACATACACATAAAACTTAAAATGTCATGATAGTTTTTTTCCTCCCTAACTTTCCTATACCCTGCAAGTTATAAAAATAAATATCAAATGACCCTCTTCAATAATTCATGAGAATAGCTTATTTCTATAAAATCCTTAACATTTATGCCCTGATTAAAATCATATTTTCAAATTTAACAGAATTACTTCAATGTTTAAAAGTCATTTTCAAAAATACTCTTTCAATAGTATGAGATTTCTCTGCCTTGAAAGATTTAATAATTTAGTACTACATATTAAACAACACTAAGTGGTTTCAACCTGTGAACCCTTTGTGCTCCCTTTTTAAGGTTATTGGCTTCATTTTGCCTCAATGTGACACACGAGTTTACTAAAGATGCTAAATATTTATGAAGTTCTTGGTCTCAATGGTATGAATCAGTGAGTACAAAAATAGGCACTTAACAGATTAATCAAAGTCTCAATTTTATATCCACAGTTATTTGCAGCTGTTTTGATGTCTAAAGACTTTCCTTTATCCTAAACATACAGACATTTCCAGTTTTAAATAAATAAAAAAAAACCACAAAAACAAAACAACAACAAAAACCCACAAAAAAACAAAACAAAACAAAACAAAAACAAACAAACAAACAAAACAAAAAAAAAACAAACAAAAACAACAAACATAACCAAACAAATAATAAAACCAAAACAAAAGATTTTACACAATTTAACTTTAGTACTTTAGCACAGTTGTTCATTCTGACTGTTCTGTAATGACATCTGTAAGTCAGGATCCTGCACTAAAAATTTGCCTTCAACTTCAAAAAATTCCACACAGGGCTCTGCCAGCAGCATTGATCCTACTGCGGTGGTATGAGTGCTGTGTCATCACTGCCCTGCCAATCCTTTGCATTTGCTTCATGAAGATATAATCAGTATAGAATAACTGTTACTTGCCTTTTTCCTAAATATTTGTTTGAAACCAAATTGTGTAAATTTGCTGGCAATGGTCATACAGACCTTTTACAATTTTATCTTTATATCTGTTCTTCAGACACCAGCTAACTAATGAACGATTACTAAAAGGAAACACCTAGGAGAATCACAGAATCATAGAATGCACTGGGTTGGAAGGGATCTCAAAGTTAATCTAGTTCCAGCCCCTCCGCCATGGGACACTTTCCACTAGACCAGTGTCCTGATTTTAGTAGCCAGGATCAGTTTGTCACTGGGTGGGTGTGTATTCTAAACCCTCTATGTCATTTTTCTCACAAACTGCTCACAATGGCCCATTTGCAGCAGCTGCACAGGGCACACCCAACCCCTCAGGCTATAAACTGGGTGTTTAGGAACTTCTGTGAGATAAGGAAGTTCTCCTGCCTCCACACCCACCTGAGGGGTCATATCTGCTAATGGGCCATCAGGGATGCCAAAAATATGCCACTGTTCACCTCACAGAGTAAATCACCCATTGTGAAAGTCTCCGCCAAGGGGGAGGGACTGGGCGTTTCCCATCTGAGCCCAAGTGAATATAAGCCTGGTGTTTTGGGACTAGGGGCACTCTTCAGATCCAGAGGAGGAACAGAGCCTTGACCAGACTGAGACTGCCACTGGACTGCAACCATCATTTTCACCAGCAGGTTTCTTGTTTTCTTTTTGCTTTGAACTCAGGGCGGGGCTACATGGTGCTCAGCACAGAGGTTGGTGAGCTCCATTCTGCTTGTGCCCCACTGTGCTGGGCTGTACATCTGGTGTTTTTGTGGCACAAACGAATTTTCCTTCTGTATCAGTGTATTTTGTGGTCACTTATTAAATTGTTATTCTGACTTGCAATCCCATTCTGAGTTGGATTCATTTCTCCTGCTGGTTTAACTCTAAACCAGTATAACGAAGTTGCTCAAAGCATCATCCAACCTGGATGCCTATGAATTTTTATATCATTAAAAATCATGGCATATTATGGTCTTTTTACAGACTTACTCCAAAAAATCTAATTAAAAGGTTTCAATACTGAAACTGAGATTAGATTTTCACTTTCTTTAGGGAATCTATCCTTCAAAAATTAGAACATAAACAAGCCTCTGAACAAAATAAACACGATCATAGCTTATTATTACTAGCAGAGAAAAAAAAAGGCAATTTGTCATATTTAAAATCTAATTTAGTTCAAGAGTCTTGAGCAAGATCTCAGGATTTAGTTGTCCTTTACAATCATTGCTCTTAAACATTATTTAACAGTTTTTCCCTGCACTCTCTATATAACTTTCAGCCATTTACTTCTATATAATGTCCTCATGCTATGTAATGTTGATACATGGCTCTTTTAAATATGGTATTTTTAAGGAAACATTAATTTTATGCATTACATGTTGTTTACAATCAAGACTTCACTACAAAACTGATTCACAATAGAAAGAAAAGGAATAATTACATAGACTGAACTATCATAGCAAGGATCTCAAATGCAATTTCCTTAAAAAGAATTTTAAAATCCAACACCTTTTGCTTTAAAATATCTAATGCTAATGTTTAGGTCTGAAAAAATATGCTGTAATTAGCTAGTACTACGTAGTAAAATGACTTCTTAAAGAAGTTCCAAAAGCTACTTTTTTTTTTAATCAGCTGAAATATGTAGATAATACGTTGTTTTGATTGCCTATAATATTTAGCCTTCATCAGCTGCACAGAGATTTTCTGTGATTTAAAATCCCTAGAATTTCAGCTAACAACATGCAGTTTCTCTGGAAGAAGGAAAACATTTTAAAATAGCAATTACCAATGTAACTGCAAATAGCTGGAAGTTTTTGAATTTTTGATGGTCTGATTCTAGGCTTGATTTGCAACATCATTCTTGATTGCATTCCTCTGTAAATTTTCTGTTGACATTCAGAGTTTGTTGTGGATTTTTGGGTTGGTTGGTTTGTTTGGTTGGTTTGGATTTTTTACTACCACCATTGGTAGAAAATGTCATCTGAAAACTGGGGAAAGAGTAGGTGAAGAGAATCAGGAAGGATGACAGTAAAGGGTGAATAATGAATAGCCCATTTTCTTTCAAAATGCTTGTAGAATATATTCCCAAAGGTTCTTCTCAGCAGATTTTATAAAGAAGTTACTCTATAAAATATTGTTAGTTGGAATGAAGGTATCAATAATTGCCTTAATAGATTCCTTTTAACTATTCTTTATTTCATTTCATTTCAGAGGTTAAAGTACAGAACAACTAGATCAGCAGCTCTGTTTCCCTCCTGTCTCCTAATTCAAAGGAAGGCAGTTCTTCCTCAGCTGAACAGTCATAGTCCTAAATACATACTGCATATCCATATATAACTCTCAATCAAGTTTTTGGAAAATCTAATTGCTTGGTACATCGATTGATAAGGACCACAGTAATTACAATTAGCAGAAGGAGATCTGTAAAAGACTTCATACTATTCTGGAAGGGCATCAGTAGCACTAATGGTATGCAGTTCAGAAAACCTTTTCATATTTGACAGTACTTAATGTATTTGTATTTTTATTTCTCAGAGAGGGTAAATGATGTAGTACTGTATGACGATTTAGCAGGAACAACAATTGACTATTCTAAGTGCTCATAATACAGATTACAAAATAACATCAATGTGCTTACAGAGTATACACTATATTTTATAATATTTCAGTATTTAAGTCATGAAGACACTGTGAAAAATCATAGAATGACTAAGGGCATGTCAAAGATGGAAATGTTTAGAAATGCACATTGTTGTGAGTCATCTTTTATGACTGGCTAAATTCTAAAAAATTTCCTGGCCCTCTCCTTTTTGAATTCTTTTTTTTTTTTAAGCACATTCACATTTTTATATATTTGCTCTTCAGACACTGCAGAATTGTCTGATAGAATGAGACAGAAAAGTCATCTTTCAGAACAGGAAGTTTCAGTGTCAATTTCTTATTTATTTTTCTTTTTCTTTTATAAAGTTTCATGTGAGTACAATTCAAAAATTGAGGACTTGTAAGCTGCATGTGACAGATTGAAAATCAGTTGTTTGTTTACTCTTATCTGCAAGGACAAGAATTTACAATTTTTTAAGTCTGCATTGGTAAATTTTAAAAAAGTTTTGTTCTCAGTAGTATTTTGTAACTTCTTATAGTATTTGTCCAAAAGCCATAAATAAGAAAAAAGAAAAAGACAGAGATATTCCACCTGTTTTGAAAGTAAGGCCATTATGAGCCAGATATGGTAATTATTATCTTCAGGGTTATGAAATTTACTGAGCATATGGCAATTCACATTTACTTAATTACATGTAGATTTAATTAATTGGTAAGTTTATCCTACATTTACTAACATTAGCTCTTTTTAAAAAAATCAACATATTAACATTCGAGCACAATAGAAATATGCATTTTGATAGGAGAAAGCATTTTTAAAAGTCCTAGTAATGGCTGCTTCTTACTACTAGGTATATTTCTAAAAATTCAAAGGAGCAGCCTAAAAGACTTAAATAGTTTACCAACTGATTCATGTAATGACTTTCATGGAGTAGATATTTTCTAAACTGGTTGTTTTTAAATATCTGAAAATAGGCATTTTTAAATTAGACTGGTGTAAAATGCCCAGAACACAGGTTCTTAGTAGAATGTGCTGGCCCTCACCATTTATTTTCTCAGAAATAATAGATAATTTACCAAAAGTGTTGCAACAGTGTAAAACTGCCCAGGTCAGGGGAGATGTCTCTGTATTCCACCCAAACCTAAGCTTGCATTAACCCATTGAATGTCTGTTTCGTGGCTTCCTTCAGCCCCAACGGATCAAGACTGCAAACATCACTGCAACAAATGGATGACAAAATTGCAACAATAAAGTCTCACCACTGGATCCACAGGTGGTGATTTCTCTCCTCTCTGCTATCTTTCTACTCTTAGGCTTTTGTTATCTTTCTTTCTTTTCCATATACATTTTCTTATGAGATATTTTTATGGTTTTATATTGCTGTATTGCTACAGGCAATAATAACCAAAACAGTTACATACCTCCTTTCCATTGCAACTGAATTGTTCTAAAATATACCCTATAGATATATATATGCTTATAAACACTGAACATTCAGTGTTGTTTCATTCTAAGCCACTTCAAGGGATCTATTAACAGGAACCTGAGTTATCCTCACCTTTAGGGAGGGGCAGGTTGCAACAACTACTTGCATGTTTTTTCTTTTTTCTTTTTTTTTTTTTTTTTAATCAAAGTGGAAATAATAATAGTTGGTTTTTTTCCAAGGAACACTTCCAGTGAGACTGAAATAAGACTTTCGTATGCTTTGCTCATTCATAAAAAGCTTATAAAGCATTCTGAAATCATACATGAGTTGCTTCATTTAGTCTCCTACATCTCGCTAGATTTCAAACTTTTCCTCTTTTTTTTTTTCATAATTTTATATAGGTTTTCTTTTAGTTTACATGAATATACAGTATCTAGTAAAATGGTGCCCAGATGGTAATGAAATTTTCATACTAGATAATAAAAAGAGCAGTAACACCAGTCACACGACAGAGCCCTCAGTCCAAACTACTAATTCCTGTTTTCCTTGAAAAAGGTGCACTGTATCAACTTTAATAATGTGAGAGATGAATTCCATTAGTAAACGCTCACCGTGGACAACTATATACAATTAATTCACCAACTAATTAAAAAAGTGGGCAATTTCCCAATTCCTTTACCTGCAGACCAAACCACAGTCCTCTCAGGCTGTCTTCACAAAGATCTTTGTAATACCTCGCATGCGCAATAAGGCAACCGAAATTCTTTACTTTTAATAACACCCAATCGGCCTGTCAAATCAAATTATTGTCTCTGCGATAAGTAATAAAGACAGCTTGAACACAGTGTGAGTCAGGAGTAATAACTGATCTCTTGAATACCTCTTGCCATGCTATGAACCTTGTGCTTCAGACAAGCCTATCCCAACTATACTCTAGAAAGCTCAGGCACAGCCACTTCAAAGCCTGCAGATGTCAATACAGTCATGCTATATGAAAGACTAATTCATATTCACCTCCTCAGAATTCCACATAAATGCACCTTATTAATGTGATTAAATCATATGCTTTGTGATGCAAATATGTAGGTGAATTTGTATTTAGATTAATAACAATTTGGATGCAGTTAAAGACTTTCCTTCAAATAGTCCATACCACATTCACATCCTCTTTTGACATTCCCAAAAGGCTTCCTTCTGTTTTCATTATGAAAATTGTTATTCCATTTTAAAATCTCTACTATGTGATAACACAGATGTCTATGTATTTCTATGTGTCCATTTCAAAAATTGAAATACCATGTATATGTTTCTGAAAAAAATCTTAATCCTTATTCATTTTTTTCATGTTTTCTTCCAGAAGTTGCTTCTTTTCTTTAAAACCTTAAGAAGTTAATAATGTAATTTGAAATTGTCTTCTATAAATTGCATGTCTTCTCAGACATGAATGTGAAGGACATAGAAACTAATTTTTTTAATTTATTATTATTTCTGAGCTGTTTCTTTCCATCATAGAAAGATACAATGTTAGCCAGAAGCAAACATTAAAAACAGTTTAAATATGAACTCTGTAGGAAGAAAAAAGCTTGCTGGCAGGCTTCTTAAAAAAAGATTTTCCTAGGTCAATTATTTCTTTGCTGATCTTTACCATGGAATAGCATAGGTTCTGAACAGTTTCCCTGCATATTTACTCCTGTCTTTCCCAGACAAAATTGACTCTAAGATCAGCTATTATTTTTTTATAGATAAGATCAACTTTTTAAATGCCATGAAATCAAGAGGAGCTTATATTGGAATACAATACAATGTGGCTTTCTTTCAGCAGGATTAAAAATCAAATTAGAAAATTTACTTTTATACTGAAATAACAAAACAGACATCCACTCTCATCTCTATCACCTGTATTGTGCACAGCAGACCATTCATAAGTAAAGCAGTCAAAATTGTTCTAACAGTAAATAACAGAGTAATTTAAAGTGATTATCTCAACAAGCATATTTAGAAAAAATAATAAGAATGGGACTTACAAACCAAGTGAAGCATTTGAAGTGGGACATTGGTTAAATACTGGTATGTAAATTGAAGACATAAAGACATACATAAACCCATAAACTTATATCACTAACATTCCTAAGTTGCCTAGCATCCTGCTTTTGCACATATCCAAAACTGCACCATATCAGTCAAGGCTGAGGACATTGATACCTAAACTGGACTGAAATTCTCAGGCTAAAACGTACTGTGATGTATCTTCACTGGAGAACACAAGTTCCCTTACCACGCGTCATGAAAGGAACCTTGGCATTTGACCTGCTGTGATAGATTCCCACTTAAGTTCTCCACGTACTAAACTTTGAGTATCCAACATGGAGACTCACATAGACTAAATTCTTTTACAGCTTCAACTCTTACACACACATATTCAAAACAACCCAAAAAGCTTTCAACACAGCAACCATGGCAGATTCTCCTTAATTCAGCAAAATGTAAGTTATAGCATTGGCATTTCACTCATTAATACCAGCCATTAATTTCTAGATGAGTTTATCGTTATGCTATTATCAACATATCCTATATTCAGGGACAATGAAAATAGCATTTAGGTGTAATGGGAATGTAATATTTACAGGATATACTTTTTTCCTTTCTTTTTTTTTTTTTTTTTTAAGAAAAAAAAAAATACTGCTGACAGAATTACCCAACACTTACCATCTCAAAAAGCACTGGCATACATATGCAAACAAGTTCAAACAGATTCCACACTGCTAATATAGAACTAGTTTATCCCACAAATACACAGTGTCCCCTGCTGTGATGAAAGGAGACATGTCCAACATATTAAAGTTATGCTGAACAAAGAAAAAGATTTTAGGAAAAGACCCAATTGTTATAAAACTGCCATTCTAACAGCTCCAGTGACTACCAAGGAGAGCAATACAGCCTTGATATTTAAGTGCACCCTCAATTTGATAATGAAAAAAAAAATGCATAAGAAGAAGGAATCAGTGCCATATACTAAAAATTATTATTTGCTGATGAATCAAGATTTTCATAACCATCTTAAGTCATTTCACAATACTCAAATCTGCAACTTGGTGTGTGTACCCCTGCCATACAAACAAATAACTTCAGCTCCTTGCTGAAATAAAGTCTGATGTAAATATTAATAAGCCCTCTGGTTAAGGAGACATGTTGAAAGACCAGCTGACAGTATCCATCAAGCCAATGCCACAAAGAAACATTTTAGGGGTAGACACACAAAAAGAATTTTAGATTTCAAAATACCATCCTATTCAAATAAACAAGAGAGAAAAAAGAAAAAAAAAACAAACAAATGAAAAAAAACCACCTTGACTTGATTTACTCAATAATGAAAAAAATCATGTGCATATAGTCAGTAATTTTGAAACACTTCAAATCCTTTTATATTGATTTTGCAATTTTACTACAAATTAACTAGTAATTATTACCAAAGGGGTTTTTTAAGCTACAACAAAAAAAAAATCACTTCCCAAAATTTCAATTATCTACTTGCAAAAATATCAAGAATTCATTTTCAAACTAAATTAGGGATCTTCTACTATTGACCCATTACTAATGCCACTTCTAATTTTAAAGCATGAATTATTTCTGTTGGAAAATATGATGGAGAATTCCAAATCAAGTTCTACCATCAGCTTTTCTGAGGCTGAGAATAAATTTAAATTGTAAAGCCCAATGTGTTAATACAATCTTTCCTTTAAAAGTTATTAATTTTCATAGAAAAAGAAAAAAAAATACTAAGCCATACAAACCTATCAATAATATTTTTCAATTGAAAAGATTTGTTCCATGGCAGTAGTTTGTTTTCCTACTACAATTTATCAAAAAAAACCCCAAAAACAAAATCTCTAAAAATCTGTATATTCTATATCTGCACACTAAACCTATTCAAAGCATCCAGCTCCTATTTTTCAACTTGCATATATTTGACCTTTTTGGCCTTGTTTTTCCTATCCTCTGAAGCCTTTTAGAAGAGCACAGTCAAAAGTGGAGAATACACTCATTATTAAATACCTTAAACATTACATATTATGGTATCTATAAAGCACAAGCTAAATAGTAAGGAATTTTACCATAAACTAGACTTGAAAGCACATTAATCTAATTAATTAATTGAAAGCAAATCTCTAAACAGCTGTTCAAGAAGTTCAAGTAGTTGAAGGAGCAGGACACATTGGAAACAACAGTTGTCTTCTCTCTCATCTTGCTTTTTTGGAGTTTGTGTTATTATATATATACACACACACACACATATATATAATACTATATATATTATCTAGATTGCACAGTTTTTCCAGATCTGACAGCTGTATCTGATTATTGGTTTTACCTCAGCAAAACTATGAGTAAACGTCTACGTTTACTATGAGCACCCATGAGTAAACTTCTTCCCCAGTTCCCTACAAGGCTCCTCTTCTTGCTCCATGGTGACACCACTAGTGGTCTTGCTGCCTTGGTGTCTTGACTGTTCAGGCAGAATTCACTGCCCAAGCAGCTGCTCCTGTTTTCTCAGGGAAACGTTAGGAGGAGTATATTGATTTGGCTAATTCATTTTTACAATAGCAAATGATTTTAACAGAGGAAAGATTTGTCATGATATGCATGATCAGTCTGATTGGGGAATGAATTAAGGCCCCATTATAAAAAAATAGTCTGCTTTCAAGAAAATCTTTTTTTAAGTAGCATGACCCAAATTCACTGTTCAGAAACTGTGGATGGCAAGGCATTCCCTTTGCACGAGCAATGATTTCATTACATTATCACTAGCAGCTTTGTTTTCATATGAACAAGAAAAGAAGATATTTGCAGCTGTAGAATACAACATATACTAATTGCAGGAAGACTAAACCAGTGGCTTTCTTTTAATAAGGTGTCTGATAAGCTTGATGATATACCCATCTGGATTTCACCAACGTATTTTCCTACAATACCACATGTTAAAAGCTTAGTTAAAGCTGAAAACGCATAGGCAAGCTGTGAAATTGAAGGTAGTAAGGACTGGTTAAAGAAGAAATGGCAATAAGCGGTTTTGAATGTTAAAACATCAGACTGAAAGACAGTTATCAATTAAGAGGCAAATTTTGGTACAAGAGTCATTTATGGAAAGTAAGTTTCTAAAAGAAAGTCCAAGAGAAAAAGAAAAAACTTCTAAGATAGAATTTGTTAACTTTATAATGCAAATATGAGGAATATGGAGACCAAAAAGGTCCCTATTGGTCTTGGGTTTCAAAGTTTTTCACCCCTTATATTCTTTTACCAGACTTGATTCTCTTAACCATCCGTGTATCACCACATTCTGTACATAGCCCATGCCTTCTTAAGCTGTGTTTATCTCCTAAATTACCTGATTTGAATTACTCAAACTAAAATTCTTAGGATTTGCCACTCATGATCCATATAAGGTCCCTCACCCTCAAAAGCCCATCTAAGACATTTTCAGTAAAAAAGTAATCAATACATTTCTTCCCTACATCCAGCTTTACTGTCATGCCATTTCTCCTCATCCTTATTAGCTGCCTTTCTCAATTCTTCATCGTTTCCCCCCACTTTGCTGTCTTTATTCTTAATATTCATTAACACTTGTTAACACTGTTTTCCTTAGCAAATATGAGGAATGCCAATAGCAATGATTCATTCTTTTGCATACATTACCTGACAGATTCACAGTTCAAATTTGCTTTAAGAACATTAACACTACAGATTTGGGAGAAACTAAATAAATCAGAACTATATTTAAGCCTTTCTACTTTGTCCTCACCAACTTGGGGCAGGAGGCAGGGAGGGAAAGGCACTAAAAATGTAGTGTAGCACAAAATTAGGGGGTAAATATTCTGGTATTGTTCTCTCCATTTGCATATTCCAGGTTTATATGAAGTTCATCATGCCTATTCCTGGACTCTTATACAGTACTACATGAGTAAGACATGTAAATCAACCCTTAAACCAAATTTCTTTCTCACTCCATGAGCAGGTGTTCTGCAGGCAGCTGTTCAGAATGTGAAGTAAAAATTAAAAAGTATCCTTACCTTTATAGGTGGATCTGTGATAAGCTTCACTCTGCAGGAGATCACTCTCATATACATCATGCACAAGCCCTACAGGCTAAAAGACCAGTACCTAATAAAAAATTCGAAGTCACTGCACGTAATGGGTAATGAAGTGCTAGTTCTAAGCAGCAGCACAGGAACTTCAGGTGTTTGCTTAATATTCACTAAGCATAGTCCTAAATAGTCCATGCACATTTTTAAAAATTTCCTTCACATAATGCTGCACTATTTTAGATCCTATAAAAGACACTTGTTCAATAACATCCACTAAGTAGCTGGGCCTGGGGAAAAGGTAGGATTTGCACAGGAGAATTAGAAAGACATTTAGTAGAAAATGACATATCATTGAGTGCAGTATTCCAGATCACTGTAAGAACTTAGGCAAAGCAAGGTAATGTTTATATTAATTATATTTCATTTTCAAAAAATAATTTGAATTATTAATTTAAACATATTTAAAGCCTACATAGCATAGACACAAACACATGAAGAGTTTTACATGCAATTATACCTACATTAAAAAATGTAAGACAGTTAATGAGTTTTGATATAGCAAAAATAACACATGAATAAAATAAAACATACCTCTTGTTTTTAACAACTAATATTTTTTCTTTGTACATTTCTAGTGTCAGTTTTCATAGATTTTTGCCACCCAGCTGTCATATAGTGTAAACTTCTAATGGATACCTATGTACAGAAAAATTGAAATACAAGTGAAGAAAGAAGTAAAATTATATAATAGGAAGACTACAATATGAAAGAAATTAGGGTGTACTGAGAGTCTCATGTTTTCAAGAACAAAATCTAAATGTATGGCTCAAAATTTAAAAGGCCTATAAAATGGTCATTCTCTTCTACAAAAATATACATTAGTTTGGCATATAGAGAGTCCACAGATGTTTTTATATAAAATACCTTCCTGAAAAAAATTATTTTTAAATATTGAAAAAAATATATAAAAATGGAGGCTAAATATGTCCTTCTAACACCATGAGGACAGTCTCTTCTCAGTCAGAAAGCCTCTAACATCAGTAAGTCTACTTAGCAGCCTATGAGCAATGTGGCAGAACAAAGCTTTCAAATATCTCTAGAATGATGTATTTTGCACACCTTCTTTCTTCACAATACATACTAAAATGTAAGTAAACTTTGGCCTAATTCTGTCCCCCTTACACAAAATTTGGAGATCCAGAAACTATCTGTGTCCTCCCAAAACACAAAGAAACTTCGCATGGTTTTCTTGTATAAGCAATAAATTTAAGGAAAAGAACAACTGTGTGTGTGTGTGTGTACCCATGTGGATGTGCCTGAGTAAATCTCAAGGGGGACAAAACGTTATAGCAAAGAAAGACAAAAGTAGAATTGACTTGGCTTAAAAATATTTGGACAACAGAAGGACTGTTCTTAAATTCGTGAATTATTTTCCAGTGTCCAGTACTATTCCACACTTCTTCTCAAGGGAGAGTGAAAAAATTGCCTATTTTTCTGGAGAGGTAGAATCTTGAAAGACAGGTCATTACCATTCTGATGCAAGATCATAATAATGCAAACTCTGTAAACCTGGTATATAAGTTGAGGAATTATTTTGGGGATGTGGATCTTGAAAAATCTTACTATGACATTTTCAGTGCAAAGAAAATCCTCATGTACACACAGTGAAGATTCATACAGAAGAATTGCCATAAGGGAGAAAAATCGGAGAAAATGCAACATCTCCATCAATAAGCAAACATGGGCCAGGCACAAGAAATATACCCAAGCCAGTTCAAATACAGGTAGAGCACTATTGTAAGGCTATTTTTGCATGCCCGTTTAAATTCTGTAAGCCTCCATAAATGCAGTTATCATTACCATTGTTGCCTTATCATTCTCAGTGATTGCTCTCTTTCAGTCAAGTACAAAGGCAGGCTGAATATAAATGTTTTGTCATAAAACTGCTATTCAAACAATAAAAAGGGTTATAATAGTACTAAAAAAATCACCCCCAGGGCTGCAGCACAGACTGGTAGTATGCATACTCAGACAGCACAAAGCAGTTCTAGTCACATACTTCTACCCACTGGACCCTTCCACCGCATCTGTACTTAATATCAGCATGTTGCCAAAAACGATCCAGATATTATCAAGTAGTCAAGATACACAAAACATTTTGGAATCTCATTCAATAAAGGGAACACAGTTTAATGCTATTGCAAATTTGTGTTGAATTCAGGAAATATCAACATATTTAGCTTAAGTCTTTAATTTTTAAAAAGAAAAATGCTTCAATTATGTTTTCTGCTTTTATCCAAAAATACATTCGCTGGTCCCAGTTCTAGCCATGTAGTGCCACCCAGGGGCCAATTGCAACGTGCTTCAACACTGCCATCTTGCCAAATCAAAAAAGCATTATGCAATACATCCCGGATTGTCTTCTGCACATGCTTGAGTATTCCTTTTAAATAGTCTTAGAGGTTATAGTTTTTGGGGGTTTTTTAGGTAGTATAGAGACAAGAGAGGTCAGGCCAGGCAAGGAGGAGTGAAAACATATGTAACACGCAAGGGACCACCAAAACAGACTAATTACTGCCACAGGGACTGGATGGTAATCTGATCAAGGAAAAACAAAACAAAACAAAACAGAAAAAAAAAGGAAAGACAAAAATAGTAAAAGGGGAAAAAAGGAAAAAAAGAAAAAAAAAGAAACATCACCACCCCCCAGGTAGAATTTAAAACAAAAGGTTTATCAGCACCAAAAGCCCACTGCCCACAGTAAATGTGCTTCCTTGCAACAATAAAGACAAATAAAGTACTAAAAAAGGATAAAGCAGGAGATTACAGACCTAGCTGTGGTTTGATAAATGGCACTCTACTCCACTCTGCTTATTGTGTACTTCATACCTCGCTCTTGAATATGGAAGAGAATTTTATTAAAGATTTAGCCACGGTGGTGGTGGTGACTGGCTCACAGTAATTTTCCTACAAAGTAGTTTAATCTATCACAGGGCAGACAGTGCACCTTCTTACCATGTATCATATCTGTCTATTGAGTAAGTGCTATCCAAATCCAATTTCTTTTCATTTTTGGAACCCGTGATGCATATTCAAGATACATTTTCTTTTTGTCTGTGGCCTAAATTAGGTGCTGTATAAAGATTAAAAAAAAAAAAAANAAGGACTGGACTCTGGAGGCTACATTTCTCAGTGAGCATTTTCTTTTTTTTCCTAAAGATTCGCTACAGTATTAATGATGCAAAACAGTGGGCATGTATAGTTGGTTGTGACTACACTCATGGCACTGTTAAGAGCACAGCCCCACCTCCAAATCCTGGCTTCAGCCCTTACTGGTGAAACTTAAAAAATTGCTGCAATAAAGCCTCAACTTTCTTTGCTATTTAAATACATTCTTCTTATATTTAATTAAAATAGTGATCAAAATCATTGTGCTTTATTTTACGAAATGATCTGACGCTGGAAAAATTGCTGGTTTAGGCAACCAAAAACAGAGTCTAGGAATTTAGAAAATATCGAATACTTTTTTCCCCACTACCAAGCGTAAGCTTCTAACAGTTTCTTCATTTTAATTTTAAATGACCCTACATGATTCAACAGGAATCTGAGAAATTAAGTATTTCTAGTGTCTGATAATTTCTCAGTTCTCATAAGTATTTCCTCCGTTTATTTTCCTCCTAGGCTTTTGGTTTAGCAACGGGGAGATTTTTCCATTTTCTTAGTTCTGTATGTCTGCTGAGCATGTTTGTCAAACTGAGAGAGAAATTCAAGATCCAATCCAAAACTGACTGTTACATCTGAAGATCTCTTTTCTGGAAACTATTATTAATATAGAATATAGTAGTCCACTCAGATCCAAGCAGGAAGCACATCAAAGCATAAAATATACAGGCAGTTCAACAAACATTCCAGGGGCAACTAAAGGTGATGGACTTGGTCCTTTGTGACTTGTATCCTCTGTGTATTACAGCCTCATTAATTCCCTTTGCTAAACCAGTACCTAACATCAATGTATGCATTTCAAGATGATAATCAGATCATTTTATCTAGTAACATGTTTGAATTAATGCCTGCTACAATAGGGGTCATTATAGGATATTAAATATACTGTGCCCAGAGAAAATAAATTTGACATATATGAGGGCTTTTTTACCTACAGTAGCTTCCAAAGGGCATTCTTTGAAACGTGAGAGTCTCAGCCCAGAACCGGCTTTAAATCTATTCCAGTTTTGGTCCCATGGTCCCATCCATCTTTCACAGGTTGTATCAACAAGAATCTTTCTTCCAACTTCATCTTCTTTTTTTGACAAAGGCAACAGGCTGAAACAGCTACCTCATGTTTTTTTGCTTGATACCCATATTGTATTTTTCTTTTGGACTTTATAATCTCTGTCTTCTCATCACCATATTTTTCTTTCATAATTTAAGCATCACTATCTTAAGTGCCTATAAACATAGTCCCATTCAGGTCTGAGACCCAACAACAGCAGAGAGTACAAAGAACAGTGTTCATGTACTTGGAACAAATGATTTTCATTAGTCAGCAAAAAGTGTGCATGAGTAACAATTTAAGACCCTATTTCACCTTAGTCAAGGCTACTGAAAGAGTAAGACAAGTTCGTGTACACTGAGTTTGCAGAGATCTTTACTTCTTAGAAGTTCTTTCCCAAATACTCCCTAATCAGGGCCCCATGTCTTCGAGGATAAGACTTAAACTTAGATTAGTTTGAAGGATTGTTGAATTTTTAATTTTATCATGGATTTCTTCCCAGATTCTATTACAGATCATAATTTTGTTCTAGTGAACAACACACAGTTAACACACACTTTGAATGAAAAAGTACTTTTTCAACTATTTCAGTTTTTCTCATAATGCTAATATTACAGAATGTCATTATTTGTTTTGTTCAGACGTAAATCACTCTGAGTCCTGTTTATTCCAAGCTGACAGTTTAGTCATATTTGACTGCACTGTCCACTACTGATCTTATGAAGGATGCTCTCTGAGGTAGCACTTATGTAGTGATGTCCTGTGAGAGCCTGAAAACATTGAAATTTGAAAAGCGAAAATCCATGCAGTTCCATTCTTACACTTTTCCTCAAAAGGCAGACTTTTTATGGGCTTTTTATATTTATGGAGGCCACAGTTGTGGTGCTTCCCTTGGTCTTCTAATGCTGTTCTGCCTGATGAATTTCACACAACACTACAGATCCTCTATCCTATCCACACATTAGGAAACTCCCCATTCTCTCAGAGCATCTTTCTGGTCTTAATTTGATCTTAATTAGCAAAATAAATGACTTTTTAAGTTTGGATTGGTCAGGAACAGCTTTCCAACATCTTCTGGCCAAGGTCCAAGACCCACTAAGGTTTCAGTGAAAGGACTCAACTTACCACCCAACATACTATATTTAAACTTCCCTTTAAATAACTCCCAAACACTTTTAGACTTTCATCTTTGTTTATAAAATGCTTAGAAAAAAAATCTGGTTTAAATTTATATTGAATGGAATACACTCTGAATTTCTCTAATACAACTAGTCTTCTTAGATAATTTAACTGAGCACAACTGAAAACATCAAGTGACTGTCATCCTATCAAAGAAGTAACACTACCACTTATTCTGAGATATCTATTTCTTGCAGTTACATCTTGGAAGTGCTGTTTAAACCTGTGCTTGTACACATCTTCAGAGAATTTGTAATGAGCAGAGATTTAACAACTCTCATTTTACATCAAGGATATTTTTTTCAGTTACATGTGATATTTTATCTCATTTTACTTGTGGTATTACATTTTCCTGAGAAACATTCTGGTCTTTGGAGTTCAACAGACAACTCTGTTGTTATTATCCAAGTTGCAGTCATTCTCAACTATACATTACTAGGTACTAATGAAGTACAGTGTATAGTAGAAGCCACAGGCTTTCACAGCTACTGTTTACCACAGACAGGACCAAAAACACGTGGTTGATTGCAGAGGCAAGATAACAACAACAAAAAAAAAGACCTTACACATTCACTGTCAGTAAGGATGCTATCCAGATTGGCAACTATATATGCAAATGTGAGCAAAACTAGACAAATATCTGATTACAAGAAATGTCACAGCAACAAGGAAGAAGGTCGCTCTATTTCTATGCTGGAAGGAGAAACCTAACTGAAGTATGCCAATAATCTGGGGAAGAGCACACTGAACATTTGAAGAAGATACTTTAAACATGAAAAGCAACAAATATAAGATAACAACTAAATAATTTAGCATCCTGACTTTCACATTAAATTGGCCTATGCAATTGCAAATATGATAAAGAAACTGACGAGAGAATAAGTCCAGGACCAACTCAGCTCACTCCAAAAGTTGTGAAAATCTGCCACTGTGAATATAAGAAAAATGCAATTGGACATGAGAGAGATCTATCAACTTAGATATGTGCAGAACTAACTTGCTGTAGGAACAGAATTACAGGAATGTTGTAAGTCAGAAACACTGACAGAAAACATGAAGGAAAGAAATAGCAAGATATATGTTAGAATTAGATAT
Organism: Formicarius rufipectus; assembly: GCA_013399695.1. Taxonomy (NCBI): domain Eukaryota; kingdom Metazoa; phylum Chordata; class Aves; order Passeriformes; family Formicariidae; genus Formicarius; species Formicarius rufipectus. Next base: position 203,832 of record VXAU01005684.1, read on the forward strand.
ACCTTTACCCACCATCATATTCAGAATGTTACATTCATAAAAACTTGGGACAATATCTGACCAGAAAGAAAAACAAACAAACAAATATACAAACAATTAAAATGAAAATAAAAAATCCAATAATACAGTAAAGTCTTATTGCACTTTAGAGGAACTTGCAAACTGAATGAAAAAACAATTTAGCTACACCGTGATAGCATGAACCTCCATATTTAGTCAGAAATATTGTATTTATCACGCACTTGCTTTGTTGCCAAATGCCTTCATTGATGTATTATAGTAGAATCGTGGTCATTCCTGATATTAATTGAAACTATATTTTTTGTTTCATGCAGAAGTTGGGCTTTTCCTACAGACATCTGTATAACCTTAGAATTTTAAGCTGCAGCTGTTGCACACCCACACACCTCTGGTTTATTACACCTTCACTGGTTTGAGAAAAAGCCTTGCTTCAGCCAGACTGTGGACTAATCCCTAAGGCCAGATCATTCTTTGACAAAAGCAGGAAGCCCTGTCCTAGAATATTACTTCAGGCTCACCTCCATACTTTACCAGGTAGATCATATTTCCAAGAATATGGGTTTGCATTCTTTGAGATGACAAAAAGCACCTCACGTATTTACCTATTTACTTAGTTTACCACTTAAAGATTTTGAAACCTAAGTTCCTTTCAGGAGTTTTTCATTGTAGAGTACTTAAAACATCTCTTTCCTCTCTGTTTTAAAACACTATATAAATTTCAGTACTGACTCTCAATTAGAACAGTACATACTCCTCTCATTTTCAATAATTGCATCTGAAGAGTAAGTTACATTACTTCTTACTTGACAGAGGAAAATATGAATTATAGCAATAAGAAACTATATTCCAGAAAGAAAGTAAGACTTAAAGTGAAGGAATCTCAATATTACACATTAACAATCAAAGATTATATGAATACATTATTTTAATACAATCTAAATTAAACTATTAAACATTAGTTCAAAATTCAGGTTAAACATAGCAAAATCCAATTGTACTGAAATATGGACATACAGATGACATTTCAACACAGAGACAGGTTTTTGTAATGGCACACATCCATAATACAATCATGTGAAATATGTATTACAACTGCAAATAAGATAAAACTAACCTGACTATTTCATAAAGTATTTACAGCCAATATTCTAGACGCTGTAACTCTCCTAAATCAAAGCATCTTTCTTGAAATCTAAGCAGCAGCACAGACATGGACTCTGAGAAACTGACCAAGGAAAATTTTTCTTATGCATAAAAAAATATCTTTTTAATAATTTTGAATAATAAGAATATATGCTAATGTCTCTCTTAAATTTGTATTGATTTTCTCACATAAAGCAAAAATAATCTGTTAGAGATCGAACCTTGGTGAAAGGATCAATGGATACACCAGATATGTCCAGAAAACTGGCTTCGCACTCTCCTTTCCCTTCCCATCTACTTCTGTCGAGATTTAGATCCTGTCAAGCCCATAGCAAGCACTTAATTCTTTAGTCCCTCCTGCAATATTTGGTTCTTACTCTGGACCAGAAACACCAAGTAAGACAAGCAAGGCATTCAGCATGTGACAGCTCAGCCAAGCGTGCTGCCTTGAGATGGGGAGGCTTCACAGGGTTCTCCAGCCTGGATACCTCAAACTTTCAGTGAATGTTTGCAGTGCTTAGTAACCAAAGGTTCAACATAATTAAGGAAATAAAAAAACAGTCATTAAACATCACGTATAGCTTCACACTCAGATGATACTCAAATATTATGTATAATATACATATTTGGTCCCTCTGCCTTCAGCACACAAGTTGGATTCTTCACCATTTGAGAAAAAATTGGATAAAATTTTAAAACATAAATATGTTGGTGTTTCTTAGGCTCTTCAAAGGATTTTTTTGAGAATTTTTAACACTTCTTTTTTCTCCTACAAAGGTAACATCACTCAGTTAAATAAAAAGTATGTTCAGCTGTTATGGTTATATACCCAGTAAACAAAACTTACAAATAAATTTATTCTTGTTGAAAAAACTAATAAAATCTAGGAGATAGTCACAGATGCAGGAAGGGTCCTCCATCCCCCTTGACTTCATTTAGAAATTGAATAAGGAAATTACCTCTTCTACCTATGTATTCAATATCAGCTTTATCCAGAAACAGCATGGTTTCATTAGTATCTGTCACAACATTAGCATTATATTAGAAATTGCTTGAAGCCAATATCCCAGGTACAACAGTTCTAGACCCTGGGAATGGTGAGATATAAGCTGTGCAATACAGACTGTCTTTCCATCTTATGAATGATGGTTTACTGGTGGAAAATTTTACTTTTCTTTCCTGTTCTCATCTATCTAGTACTTTTTCATATAACCCATGGCTAACAATGTATTTTTCCAGGCTAAATTACTGAAGGCATAATGATATTCAGAAAGTAAAAAAAAATAAAAATCACAGAATTATATTTTTGCTCAATATAAATATTTGCCCAGAAGTGTTTCTCTAATCAATATTTAAAGTGAGTCAAAGGAAGTTTAATAGCTAAATCTTGCTCTCATTATATGTCATCATCCCTTATCTGATATCTTCTGAAGCTATAGACCCCTCAGAGGTTGGGAGAAAGCAAACAATTAATTTCAAAAAATTTTCATGAGAAAAAACTGCTCATTTGAAAAAACTATAACACAACTAGATTAACATTTTCATGCAGTCAAGAGAGCACTAACATAATGCAATAATTCCTTTAATAATAAAATATGCTTTGATCCTATTATATGTTTCAGAAATAATTATATGCTGTCAAAGCACAAAAGAAAATTAAAATACAATTGTTTCACAAACAAAAATCATTGTAATTCACAAGCAATATTTAGGACAGAGACTGTACTTAGAAATTGTGTGTGTATATGTGTGCACCTGTGCTCATGCAGTTGTATTGTAGTGGTGCCTACTCCTGATCTGGAGTCTGCTATTTCTGCCCATATGCCATTGTGACAGTCCTGTGCTGAAATGCAAATTAAATCTGTACTTGCACTAAAATTTTCATTGTACCAATGAATAAAACATATTGCTGATTTCTTTCTGTTACGAAGATATTTCCTATTTTGTAAAAAGAGTTAGTAAACCCTCCATACAAATATGATATTGAACCTTTTTGCAGCCTAAGTCACTGATGAGAAGAAGCACCGAAGAACGAGATGACAGGCACTTAAAGTACTAAAGAATTAAGTTATGGCATACTTGTCTTCTACATCTCCAGCTTTGAACTGAGAAGCCAAAGTAGTAAGTGTTACCCTAGACACTGACCCAAACGAATGCCTCTGCACCAAAGGGCTTATTGTGAAAACACAAAACAACCAGAATTCTAGTACTGAAGGACAGGTAAGACAGATAGGAATGTCAAGGAAAAGAATACTATCAGTGGACTTGTCAGTGGTCAGTCAAGTTTATTAATCACAAATTATACTGTAAATGTGCTACTTTCAGGCTCAAAAACCAAAAGTTGCCTAGGGGAATCAATGCCTAATCTCCAGGAGCTCTGTAATCAAATCAAATTTTCTAGGCAATTTTGCTTACATTGGTTGAATTTCCAGGTAAAGCAGAAATATTTTTGAACCCACATAAATGACTGATTCACTTCACTCATTAGTAAATAGAGTGATTATGTGTGTTTTTTTTTTTTTAATTCAATGGAAAAAGAATTATCTGCATTAGTTCTCCAAACTGCAAATATATCTTTAAAAAACATGTTTTACACTTGAAAGTTCTCGTTAATGCAATATTTTCTATGTCAAGCTTGATCTGCTGTTGCAAAGTATCAAAGGTGGTACCGACTTCTCAGATCAGAAAAAATCAAATGAGCAAGGGCCTTTTGTAGTGGAACTGGGGAAAACACATTCACACACAGGTACAGTTACTCCACTGCTTTCTCTGCTATCATACTAGTGCTATGGATGACTGAAAGAGCTATGACAAGCTTAGCAAAAAGATGAGACTATCAAGAGTCAGGAAAACAAAATAATCAGAAAAAAAAAAGAAGTGACGAAACCAAAACTAAAAGCAACAAAAGCCATTACACTTCATCAATAAAGACAATTTTATTTGTATGTTCTGTTCTCAGTCTTCCAAGAATCTTGAAATAAATAACCTTAGAGAAGTAAGGTGGTGTAGAAGTGATACTACCAGACTGGAAACCTGGAAGGACTGCTGCTGACTACTATTCATTTTCACTATGTCAAAACAAATTTCATATTTTATTTTTTAGTGAATGTAGTAGTTTTTACCTATGTTTTAGCCAAACAATGCATGAATTTGTCATACCTATGACATGTTTTTAGATAGTCCCATAAAATGTCCTTCAAAAACCTGAACTGATTACACTACTAGACTGCAGTGTCCAACATTGTATTATGGCTATCTGCTTTATGGCTTACTTTGACCTAACTTTCATTTTCCATTGCCTCAATTCTTCTCTGGCAATGGAGAAAATACTTGCTCTCTCTACTTCTTTAGCTGTGTTCAAGTGGATCCCTGCTCTACTTTGGACTCCAGATAAAGTGAGAAAAATCAATACTGAGCTTAAGTATGAAGCAAGCATTTCCAACCTCTTCAACTAATACCAGTTAAAACTATTCAAATTTGAACATTACATATATCAGTTATGCTAAACTTTTATCCAGCTTGGCTTTTGTTGATGTTTTCCAGTCAGACTGTAGATGTCAAACACCAAAATAAGTTCAGCTGTCAGAATATGGGATACAAGGCACAGGCAATAAAATGTCTAAGTTTAGAGGAACTCAGGAAATTTGTTGGACTAGAAACTAAAGAAGGAGAAAAGCCTCCTTTAATTTTAAAACAAATTTTAATTAAGGTATGATAAATGAAAAGATAACAGTTCTTAACTATTATATATATATATTCAAGAGAAACAAAACAACCAGGACTAAACAAATAACCCCCTTCGAACCTCCCCCCCCACAGTCTCTGGTCCAGTTGGGTGCAGCAATATTTACGGACAGCAGGTGGCAATGTTGCTCCTTGGCCAGTGCTGGGCTGCCCCTCAGGGGTGGGTGGAGAGACGTCCGTGTGGGGTGGGTTGGAAGAAACCGTGCAGAGAGGGGGAAAGCTGGGATCCTCTTTCTGCGGGCAAAAACTCTCTCTCAGTCCGTGGCTGGAGAATGGATGTCACTCCAAGCCGGCAGCCGCCAATGCTGGGGGCTCCTCGTGCCCGGGCCGGCAGCTGCTGTCCCTCTCAGGAAGACTGATGCAAAAGGCCCTGGCTAGCAAGTCTCTCTCTCTCTCTGATGCACTGGAAACTCCAAAAATCCAGGGATTGGGAAACAGGAGGAAAAAAGGAAAGAGACCAAACTCGTAGGCAGAGGTTCCACCCGAGAGCTGACTCTCCCCTTCTTCCTGCAGTCCTCCCCCTCTGCCAGCCAAGAAACCAAAAGCCCCCCCTTCCCCTTACCACACGCACCCCAACCATTACTGCTGCTAGGCAACACCTTATCTCATCATCTGCCCCTTTTGTTAGAGGCAGTGGACAAAGATAAGAGCTATTAACACCTCGTTTGGTAGTAGGGGAAAGAAAAAGTCCATGAGATTCTAAAACTATAACATAAGACAAAAGTATTTTTGCAATGTAAGGAAGGATTACATGCTTTATAGCCATACATATGCACTAATAATTCCAAGAACAAAGGAGGAAGAAGAAAGCACTGTTAAATTCGGCTTCCAGAGTCTAACTTAGCACAGAGTGACCCCAATAGTGAACGAGCTATGTGGGACGAGCCAGAAAGAAAGTATGGCAAAGAGAGGTCTCCTTGGCCTCAAACTATTAATTAGCAACTAGCAAAGCTGTACCACAGAGTCACGGCTCCAGTGTTCTTCCTCCAGAGGTTGCTGCTAGTCTGCCTCATTATCATCTGGATGGAAAACAACACTTTCCTGGGAGTTTGCATCAACAGTTTTATTGATTAAGTTCCCAGTGTGTTAAATCATTCTGTAGCGTTCACTCCATTCTCCCCACCTTCCCACCCTTGAATAATAACAACTTTGGTGGATTTATGGGGGTGGTGCAGTAGATGAGGAGCATTTGATAAACACCATAGCATAATACAGTTTCTATTTATGCAATGCCCTTAGCTTCAGAATGCCAAGACAGTATTTAAAAAAGCAAAATTAAACTAATCTTTGTTCTTGCTTGTATCGTGCTTCTTAAGAAGCACTTAAGAATCGCTGCCAAACACATCCAAATGTGTCCTTTCCTGCATGTAGTGAATTTGAAATAATAGGAGGGAAAAAAACCTAGTAAGGCAATGATTGCTCCTTTTTCATCATCGTTCAGGTAGGAGCTACTCAAAATCTTCTAAATACATTTCATGTTATTTTTCACTAGTGAGATATGCAAATCTATGTAACAAATTTTAAAAAAGAATAAAGCAAGAATAAAACTTTAATTTCTACTAGAAATAAAACTGAATTATCTCTCCTTGTGAAAGAACCTATCCAAAATCATGGATCCTTACATCACTGGAAGAACAATAAAGGCTTAGGCTTAAGATTACTCTAGGCTTGACTGTGTTATTTTGGACCTGAGAGTAATCAGATTTATTTTTTTTTTTTTAATGGGTCATGCACTTAGGACACATTAAGGGTTGATAGAACTTTTCCAAATAGGCCCTGAGCTATCCTGAGGGGAAGTGAGCTGACAAGGAAGTCTCAAGAGAGATGATCTGAAAGTGTAAAACTGATTATTATTATCCAGAAAAAAATAAGTAGAAAATTACTAAACCCATCACTCAAGAAAGGATCAAGATAAATGTGTTAGAAAGGAGGAAAGCAAAAAATGGGACTGGAACAGTTTTTATGTTTTGTCATTTCTAGAAGTGTTCTCAAAGAAGCACAGACTGTGGATCAGAAACTATGATTCAGTACAGATTTGTCCTGGGACTGAAAATAAGGTTTGGTAGAAAGTTCTATAGCCCAAACTGGAGGTTTCAACTGAACATAATTACAACATTTAGTAAAAGATAAAACTATTCAATAATTAAGACATGAAAAAAGACCATAAGTAAAAGATAGAGTTTCCAGAATTCTAAGAATAAATATGAAACTGAAATGTTTCTATTACTCTGCAGAACTGAACATAATATTTGATGTATTAGACCACTATGTTTTCTTAAATAACATTCTCCTAGTTCTCAAATAAATAAAACAGGAAATGTAGAAATCCATTTTCAAACAGCTTGATATTCATCCTATGTAATTTTTTCCATCTAAAATTTAAATATTTAACATAAGTTTCCAAGATCTACTGAGTAGGTAGTGACAAGAAACATGCCAGTGTTCGAAGCGCCTACTTTACAGTTTGCAGACTGTCTATGGAATATGACTGACCTGTTACCAATGAGTTGTTTTCACCTTCACTCTTTCTCTTCTGAGGAGTTGCACATGAAAAGGCTTTTTTTTTTTGTTTTGTTTTGTTTTGTTTTGTTGTTGTTTGTTTGTTTTTTTGTTTTGTTTTTTTTTTTATTTGTTTTCTTAACTTAAATTTTGGTTGGCTTTTCCATTGGAGTTGGTGAGATGGTTTGCCCTCTGAGGACGCCTTTCTTTCCCTCAACTGCTTGCTTGCATGGCTTAGTTGAAATGCTTTAATCTGGGTAAGCCACTGAGATGTAGCAAATCTAACTCACTAACAGGTTCCAAAGTGCAGTGGTTTCTTTACTGAGCTTTCAAATCATCAGAAACATCAAATTACCAATATGCAATGCTGGGTTAAGTAGAAGCCAAAAGGAACAGTCACTGGCCAAATGTCACAATATTTTTAGCGATCATTTTTAGAAAGCTAAGCTAACAGAATACAGAGAGGTTGGTAGGATGATAAACAGCGAGTTGAGTGCAACTCAACAACCCTGCTGAAGGGTCACAGTGAAAAATGTACAGCTACAAATATAGTCATTTATGCAGTCTAATGTAATGAAAGAGGTAACCGAGAGAAAAAAAAAAAAAACCAAAATTTTTCTCTGAAAAGCAATATTATGGGAAATAATAAATATCTCAGTAAAATTTAATTTCTTCAAGCAATGTTGTGTCACTGAAAGTTAACAAAATTCTCATGTATCACAAAATGGAAAAAGGGAAGTGTATCTCTCTGTGCAAAATTTTGGTCAGACCACTCTTACAACACTTATTCACACTGCAACAAATGTGTGAAATAGAAAACCTAGGAGAAAGCTACATAAGTGATGTAAGAGTCTAAAAAAAAATAAACAAAAATATGGGACTGAAGGTGCTCCAGCTAAGTCATCAAAGGGAAGGTCAGAAGTGTGGGTATTTACAAGTGGAAAAAATGTATCAGAGAAACAGCTTAAAATATCCTTCATAAAAATGTTGAGGGACACTTTTTCATGCACAGGGAGTAGAAATTAATTCTTCAAGTGTAAGGAGGCAAGCCAGAGATGAAAAGCTAAGGAATAGGAAAATCATCAGCAGTAAGATGCCCTAATGTGGGCATCTAAAACTGCAACCAAGTTTAGGTTCTCTTTAAAGTTAACTGAAAGAACCAAGCACCTTCAGAGGACAATCCACCTCACCCTAAACAGAATCCTGAAATTACATGGAATGCATATGATCATACATGTTTCTCTCCTCACTAGACTAGGAGCAAAAATAACCAGCTCATACTGAAACATCTACTCTTTATACATCTAAAGTTAGGTGAGATGTACCCCAGTATGTATTACTTTTTAGAGCTAGACTGTCTTCAGGAGTTACACTGTTATCACCAGAAAACTGATAATCTGTATTTTTCTTTCTCCTGGGGAGGAAACCTTATCCTCTTGCCTGAGAATAAGTGCGTTGAGGAGAAAGAAAGAGGGAATCTTTCAGTAGCTTAGGGCAGAAGTGCATAATCACTAGATTTTTCATTTCAGCTTTCAACTTGAAATTACAGATCTAACTTCCATTTGTGACTGCTATGACTGTACTGAGATTAGCATTTACCATATCACTTTCTACAGCTGGTATCAGTGAAAATATTTATGCACACAGTGAGAGGAGAAAAGTATCTGCCAAAACCTGTGGGTGCCACTAAAAACATTTATTTCAAAGCTGTGTTTTTGTACAGTGCACAGCACAATTGCATTCCGCATACAGTTGGAAATACCAGGCACTGCCATAATCAAAAAAACAAAAAAAACCAAACCAAACCAAACCAAACCAAAAAACAAAACCAAAAAACCAGACAAAAACAAAAAAACCCCAAACCAAACCAAAACAAAACCAACCAAACAAACAAATAAAAAACCACTAAAACTAATTATTGCCCTCTAGTAGTAATTTTACCTAGCACAAATTAGGCACTATAAGTACAAGAGAGCATCAGTTATGCCACCTCAGCAGGGTGAGTGCTATAGACTTTCTAATAAAGCCTCCTTGTAACAGAGTAGCTGTAAAGTCTACTCTTAAGCTCTCTTTAGATTTTCAATAAACAGATATAGTCTACCTGAAAATAAAGTAAAATACAAACATGCAGAGCTCCTTTAGGCTTAGCTTATGGATAGTAAACCAGTACAGAGTTTCTAACACTATGACAGTAGCAATCATTCTTAAATACCTTATTCACTCAGAGATAATGGGGTGCCACCAGAGCCAGATAACTGAAAACCAGATGGATTGTGAAGACTGTGCCAGGTCTTCTCAATACAAATTGCTGAATGAACTGTTCCTTCTCACCAACATTTGGCAGAGAATAGTTTGGGGGTTTTTAATTGCCATTGCGACAAACCACAGAAAGGTTTTCTGAAGGCAGTGGAATGCTGACCTCACTGAAGATAGATCAGTTTTACCTTAGTTAATGAATAATAGTTGCCATTTTCTGTAATTGTTCTCCCCCTTTGCTGTCACAAATGGTCTTATGATAATAATCATAGTGCATAATCTGATGCAAGTGCTCTTAAAGACATTTCTAGTAAAGGACTGCAGCCTCTGTGGGAGGTAACTGTCAGAATTATCTTAAACCACTACCTGTCTTCCACTACAATAGAAAAGGCCTTTAATCGAAATAATCCTTTTTTCAAATGAGCAACTTTTTTTTTTCCCTCTGCAATTCACTCATCTTAAAAAGAAGCACTACAGCTTTTGTGCATAACTTAATTCATTCTTCAAGACAAGTACAAAATTTGTCACTGACATTTAGTGCCAGCCGTAGGCAATGGATAAAATGAACTAGTTAGCAATTTAACCTGTAAAAAAAACAGAGTGGGATGAACAATTTTCTGCCATCAAAGCAAATGGCTAACATTTAGCAAGATTTTATTTTTATTTTTCAGCCCATCCCATCCTCAAGAAGAAAGAAGTCAGGCTAACATTTTTTCTGGGTCCTAAATCTTCCTCTCAGCCTATTTCTTTAATGGTTTAAAGTAAATGACTATCCAGAGGATAATTAGGCACTGTGCTGTCGCATCGTGTCAGGTCACAGCTGGATTTAGTCAGCATTAACCTTTGGGGAGAATTGGAATATCAGTATCATTTAAAATTAAAGACGTGTAAGCAGGCATTTCTGGAGATGTTAGAAAAGTAATTGTCTGTAAATTGTTTGACCTTGAGATTTAATTGCATGCACAACACACATTCGAGCAAGAACCCTGGACTGTGTTCATTCTCTTTCACCTCCGTACCTCTCACTTTGCAGAACCCATTAAGCTACCTGTGGATTTTTCTGTAAAATATTGGAGATTGTTTTATACCAAGTACAAAAGCTTTTAAGCAAGACCTCTTGCAAACAAAACTGTTAAATAGCTGCAATATAGATCTCACCTACTGGAATTTCATTCTTTTTATACACTTAGAAATGTTTATATATATATATAAAATACTCCTGTTAAAGAGCTATGCTTAATTTTTATTCCTTTTTTTTTTTTTTTAACTAACAAGTTCGCATATTATGCCTCATTCCCTTTTCCCTAATGAGACAGCTTATGCTTTCAAAGTCCCTCAAGCTAGGCAAATCTCTCCACTGCTTCCACTGTTAATAATGAAACTTCATAATTATACAAATCCAAGGTGGCCAATCAGCTTCTCGGGCTGAGCCTTCGGGTACCTCATGCATTATTTATGTAGCACTTGGGCCTGTGAACTCACTTGCTTATATTAGAAGCCTAATTAATATTTAATCACATGTAGAGAGGGCACAAAAAGCTGTGCTAGTCCCCAAAAGAAGTGCAAGTAGAAGTGTACACAGGTGCTTGCTTGCTTGTCTGTGTGCGCATGTGTGTGCATACTGCAATGTGCACACTTGGACACACTGGTTAGAAATAGTCACAGATCAGAAACGATGCAAATATGTGAAGATGCTAACATATGCCAATAAAGGTGAACACAGTTTTGATCCTGACTGCAAAACAGCTTTCTCAGGTGATGCTGAAACCAGCTGAAACTCTCCAGGAAGATTTCAGCATATGAAAACCAATGCCAAGGAAAAGCATTTAGGTTTCTTAGTTCTTTGGTTTCTTATTCTTTCTACAGCCTATGATAAAAAGTAGTAATCCCTGCAAGTACACTCACTTTTTTGGACCATGTCATAACCACCTCTTCCCTGACATCAGAAGGTATTCCCTGGCATCCCTGGAATACTGGATAATCCCACCTGCTATTTTGTATGGCAAAGAAAGTTCTTGAAAAACTTTATTGATTATGATGATGGTGACTGAAGTTATAGAAGATGATATTTGTTACTGACTTTTTTTTCTAGAAACCTTTCATGTCAGTTGATGCTGTAATATTTTTATCCTTACCTATTATTTTGCTTCTGCCTGCAAAATCGTCAGTTGCCTGTCACTTCCTTTCTGTCTACACAAACTCTGACAGATCACGCTACAGTATGAAACCTTTCTGATGGGAAGAAAGAGTGATCCATATATATAAAACTCTCTGAGTACACAAGTCAGAGCAGCAAGAAAAATATCTGTCTTATCATTGTAAATTCCACTTAGCTCAATGTAGTTTAATATTAAACAAAATGTTATATCACATTTATACTACTGCTATTTCAATCAATATTTCCAAAGAAGCATTAACTTTCCTGAGCCATTATCCCCTGAAGACTACTGCAATCTATCTCTACCACTGTGCTACTGCTTTTAGGGCAAACAGCTAAAGACTATCCAAACTTCCTCTTCAAAGCATTCCTTTATTTGTATTTTCACTAGCATTGTCTCTCTACAAACAACAGCAAATAGGACTTACAGACTTTATTCCAGCATCTGCTATTACAGCATTAATGTGGCCCTGAATTTACTGATCTTGTCAGTATATAAAATGGCTGTGATGACCAGAGCTGGAAAAAGATAAGAAACTTTGGGTTGCTGGTCAGAAAAGAGAATGAGGAGGAGTGAGGACTATAGGTTCAGGAAACTCCAGGATTCTGGTGAGGCCACACCTGGAGTATTGCATCCAGTTTCAGGCCACTCAGTACATGTCTCATAGCTATGGTGATACTGATCGAAGTTCAGAAACTCTTTTAAACTTTAAATTGGGAAGGAATCTTTACAATCTTGAATGAAGTGTGCTACACAAAGAAAAACAATTAAAACAATTAAAAAAAAGTTAAACAATTAAGTTGAGTACTGTAAAACACTGCAATGATTGTTCAAGCAAAGCAATCCTTTCTTCTCCTTTTAGTCTCACTTCTCTCTTAAAATCCTTATTCCAAAGCTTATATTTGCCATTACCTCAACTTAAAATGTAAAACAGCCTATCAATGGAGTCTCAAAAATAAGTTGGATCTCAGTGGTGCAAAATTTATCTTGTACAACTTAAAAGATCTAGGAAACGGTAACTTCAAGTGTTTGACATCCAAATTCTTAAAATCAAACTGCTCTTAAGAAACCATGAAATGCCTCTTGAGATGTCACTTTCACTTGCTACAGAAGACCTTCAGAGTAAATTGATAGAAATAAATTACTTGGCCCACCATGTATTCCATACATACATGGAATTCATATTATTCCATGTATACAATATATGCACACAAGAGTGTGTTGACATCAGTTAGCTAAACATCTCTGGCAATTACTGAAAAAATAGACATAAATGAATATATTATCTCATTACAATGTTTAAATTAAACCAAATTCAAATTTATCTTTATCTTTCAGGGAGAAAAATAGTTAGGTATTAAATGCATGCCAGGAATCCTGTACCAAGCATCTGGCACATTTATGGAGTTTTGCATCCATTTTCCAGTGCTACAGTCTCAGAGGTATGTGCAATGAGAAGAAACACTTGTTGTAGTTCCAGGGAGAGTTTGTAATTTCATAATTTTATTTAAGATACTTTCATTTAAAAAAAAAAATACACTGGCTACCATGTTTATACTATTTCCTTACAATGACAGGCATTATATTTAATGGGAATCATTACTTCATTAGCAAGACCTAATTGACTCACAGTGATTTTCTTTTTTGCATTCATCTTTCTTTTGCATTCCAGTTTCTATTTTAACACCAGATCAGGTAAGATTAAGGACAGACAGAACACCAAATAGTATCAGCCGATGCAGAGGTAAAATGAGCATTTTTACCTTTTTTTTTTAAACAAAAGTCATTAAAAAGTGTGTTGTTTTGGCAGTATTGTGAAAATACATTTTCTAATATTTTTCCACATTGTGGTTGTTTGCTAAGTACACCCATATGCCACCATCTTCAAAACTTAAACTTGATTTGTCCAGAACCAGTCCAGTAAACAGGATGATAGAGAGAAAAAAAAAATTAAAAAATTTCATCTCACTTTACTAGCTTCCATAGTACATTCCAGTTCCAGTGCAGGATTATTCTGTTAACTGTATTCTCCTATGGTCTGGTCAGCTTGCCATTAAATCATTCAAATAAAGATGAGGGACTTGATACTCTGCTGGCACGTATCAGTATAGTTTCATTGATTTAAATAGGCTATACCAATTTACATCTCCTGTGAATCATGCTCATCATTTCAATCAGAATGATTAAATTAATAGTTACCTTGTATATTAGCATAAATTGGTAATAACTAATAAGTGCTCATAATTCTCTGCCTTTCTGTAAAGCCCTTTTCAAGCACAGGAGCATTCACCTGGTAGAAGGGTGAATACATTAGCTGTTGTCACATATGCAGCTGAAGAGTGATACAGAGCACAGACAAAACCATGGAAAAGATGTACACTCCTTCTGAATCTACAACTCACAATGCCCAAGAGATTCAAAAGAATTTTTAGCTGAGATTAAAAGAACAGATGCTGCTATTTTACAGCTGTATAAAATAATCACACTGCAATAAATGGCCAAAAAGGGTATTCATTTTACGCTAGAGATAATGTGCCTTCCTTTGAAAGAAAACATTACTCCAGAAGTGGAATATTTGAGAAAAGTATAATTTTTAAACAAAAATAGAATGAATTAGCAACTGGCATACTAAACATAATTTGTAATATTTTGGTTGGATATAAGGAAAAGCTTTTTAATCTAGAGGGTGGTTGGGCACTGGAACAGGCTCCCCAGGGATTTGGTCACAGCACCAAGCCTGACAGAGTTCAAGAAGTGTTCGGCCAATGCTCTCAAGCACATGGGGTGACTCTTGGAGCTGTCCTGCTCTGGGCCAGGAGTTTGATTTGGTGATCCTTGTGGGTCCCTTCTAACTCAGGATAGTCCATGAGTCTATGATCACATATGTAAACAAGTGAAAAACAATGACAGCTCACTCTGTAGTACATTTTGTTAAAAAATCTTGATGGTATTTTCAAATCATTAGGTATTCACCAGCTACGTTAACAAACTCAGCACCTCCAAAGATGAGCTTTTCCCCTGTCACTACTACTTTTATGCTTCATTGTGAAGCAGAGATTATTCCTTGCTTTGCCACAAGGGGAACGAGAAGACTTGATGGACACTTTGGTACCTTCATAGGATGGCAGAGAGAAGAGTAACAAAAGTATCTGTCACAATGTCAGAACCCACTTCTATTTGAAAAAATCTTAGATTTTTTTTTTCCACATCAATCCAAGCTAAAGGAATTGACTCTACTGATAAGCCAACCCCATAACAAATACCCCTTTTTTCCCCATTTAAAGAGCTGGTGTATCACTTTGTCTTCTGTTTACAACCACATATGGAGAAAAATAATTTTAAAACGGGAATTTAAATGTAAGGTATTCTCTCCATATAAATAAAAGCAGTGGAGTAAGGGAAACAATTACTCAGGGACAAATGCTCATCTCATAATTTACTCTGCAGCAAATACAATATGTTAAAGGTGTGATATAAAACTTGAAAGGGAAATAACTGATGCAAAGCATTTATTCATGGAGTGAGGTCATGTAAACTAACAGTAATTCTTGAACGGGATCTATTAAGCCTCTGTCCAACTCAGCAAGAAGCATTTCCACCATTTCCTCAGGTTTTGTGTACTTCAGCTTTTAAAGGTACAGTAATATTGAAGGGATTTATCATAAAATAACAATAAATTCACTGAGAAATATCGTGTTATATCTGCTCTGTTTATAGGTGGCAAAATATCCAGAGAATCTTAGTAAAGAAAATATAGACTTTGGGAAACAGAAATGATTGTGAAATCACTAAAAATTTCTCTGGAGTGGAAAATGAAATTTTAATAGAAGAGAATGAAAGAGAAAAGGAAATTTAAAAAAAAAAAANGCTTGGAGTTTCTATACAAGTTTAAGAATATCAAGACCTTGAACTTCACTGTAGGTTTTCCCAGTGTACATTATCAACAACAAATTCTTACATATAACTCTCAAACATCATGTATCTTTTGTATAGTACTTTTCAGAGTTCTGGTGATGAAAAATAAATACCCAATATAGCTAGGAAACTTTGCTGTAAATTAAATTTGTAACATACCTGCATTTATATACTTATTTAAGTATATATAGGGTGTGGATATATATATATCCACATGTGGATATATATCCACATATATCCACATGTGGATATATGCGCACACTCATCTATGCATTAAACACATGTTTGTGTGTACTTATCAAAATCTTCTAGACTGATTCAGCAATCAAAGAGGGCTTTAAGAAATTCAGGTATCAATAATATAACTATCAGCAAACTTCATTTCCACCACTACCCAGCTTTCCTAGTTTCACTTTGAGATTCAAATTCACCTTTATAGAAAACTTTAAATNATGAAAGAGAAAAGGAAATTTAAAAAAAAAAAAGAGAGAGAGAGAAAATAGGGAGAGTATTCCACTAACCTTGCTTACAGTCAAAATGTCATTCAGCATTCTTGTTTTCATGCCTAGAAAGTATCTGTATTAAACCCATTTTTATTAAAAGTGGGGTTTGCTGCCAAGCTTGACTTTATTTTCTAAAAANACTTATTTAAGTATATATAGGGTGTGGATATATATATATCCACATGTGGATATATATCCACATATATCCACATGTGGATATATGCGCACACTCATCTATGCATTAAACACATGTTTGTGTGTACTTATCAAAATCTTCTAGACTGATTCAGCAATCAAAGAGGGCTTTAAGAAATTCAGGTATCAATAATATAACTATCAGCAAACTTCATTTCCACCACTACCCAGCTTTCCTAGTTTCACTTTGAGATTCAAATTCACCTTTATAGAAAACTTTAAATAATCCAAATTAAAAACTTAAAATAAAATGAACCCAGAGAAAAAACTTGATATGTTTCTTTTATCTGACTTTTGTAATACCACTGAAACTCGGTGCTCACTTCAAAATCTCAGATAAGAGAGCTACCAATTAAAACTACTCCTGTAAGATCCCTACTTCCTTAAATAAATGGAGCACAAACTGAATTTAGTTACAGCTTCCCCAGTGTTTCTTGGTAATTTTGTGTCTGCACAGGGACAAAATGTACAATAAGATACCAAACATACCACTTTGGAGGGCTAGAAGACTGAGATAAATTCTGCAATTTTTTCACTTCATTTTCATATGAGTCTCTCACACAGTCTAAGTACTGGTGATATTTGGTACTTGGATACATTTATATAGAAACTTTTATTCTTCTACACTCCCTTAAAAGTCAATATGAGGTTTTCCATTGACTTCACTGCAGTAAGGATGAAGCCCTTTTGAGGCAAAAAAGACATTGCTCCTCATGGCCCACAGTTGGTGTGTGGGCACTCTCTTTTAAGGTTTTCTTATTTTGTCACATCCTTCCCTCAGAGTCTAGAGAAATGATAAAGAGTGTTTCTGCTCTACAACCTCTGTCTTAAAATGTTGGGAAGGGAACAAGAATGAAACTGAAGTAGTTTGCACTATATCCTCTATTTCTGCCACCTGATAGTACCACAAAAAGTCCTTTTTGCATTAGAGACAAGACTGGTGTGCAGTTTACATTACAACAGCAATAAAAATAAAGGAATTGAGCTGACCCAAAATACAACAGTGTGGAAGGATCCTAATATACACTTGATCCTAATTTATAGCTCTGATCTATATTTCATATCTGCTACCTTATTTACTATTTAGTGAATGCAACACTATCACCTAGAAATGCAAATCTTTGAACCAAAGTAAGAATTTCTTTGCAAAATATTTTGATTAGGTTAGAATCGGTGAGACTCTCCTACATGCTGGGTGTATGTTCACAGTGTTTAATGAGTGTTTTGATTCCAGAACCTTTGTTACTGGTTTTAGGTTTAAGAAAAATCATAACAGTAAGTTTTAAAAGAACTCTTCATCTATACTGTTTCTATTAGTAAGTTAGAGCTGGTACAGAATGTGAAATTAAATACTACTGCAACCAATGTCAAAAGCTTAGCATGTTGGATTTCATACACTAAATGTCATTCAATAATGCACTCCAATGTGATACTTAATCAGTAGCCCTTACATACTTATAATTTTCCTACTTCGTTGCCAAGCACCTGCATATTAATAAGTAACACCATTTAATGAGAGGAGGCATTCTAAAGCAACACACTTAACTCACAGCCTTTATCCACTGTATCATAGTAAAAGTGAACTCGGATGCCAAAGGGAAGTTAGGTCTTTAAACTGCAACTCTAAATTGCAGCTAACATTCTGAAGCAACGATGTCACAGTTACACATAATTACTATTCTACAGGAGTCTGTTTCCTGTGGTGACAGTAGCATATTTAAAAGATAGCATTTTCAGTCTTTGATGTCACTTTTCTCATACAAAACTGTTTTTTTTCACCAAGAGCCCCATTCAGGAGGCCAGCCTTATACAGTAAAGCACTTAGGGATATACCTAGATCCTATTTAACTTAGGCACATGATTAGGATTTTTTTTTTCTGAAAAAGGATTGAACCTAAGTATATGTTTTAAATGCTTTGTTACATGGGAGCCTAAAATAGGAGCATAACTCCTAACTGCAATGCTACTAATACTCCTGACTACCCAGGAATTCTAGTGACAACAAATTTTATCATGTTTTACAGGTTTATTTTTCCAAATAATATTTTAGTATCATCTTGTCTTATCACATAGCACATGTCGTAAGCTTATTACAAGCCAACAAAAAGTTTGAAAAAATACTAAGCTTAATCATATTTGAATCTTTAATACTTTGCCAGTGCTCCTCATGGCTTAAAGACCATAAGCTTTAAATACCACAGAAGCCTTTTTCCCATATTTGAAATGAGAATGCTTAGAAAGGTATCTGCTAGCTATACAACAGGTTGTAAAATTGAAATTCACAGGAAGAAACCCTTCTTATGTTTCCTGCATATCTCTCTCCATATTTTCTTTTTCTTATTCATAATTGCTGTAATAAAGAAAGATGTTTTCCTTGATAAATATTACAGAACAAAGAATACAGTGTGACTGGCTCTGTTATACTGCCAATTTTTTTCATCAACCTAGCTATAAATAGTGCCCTGGTTATATAGCAACAGAAATTGTCATCTATTCCCCTTGTGCAAAGTACCTCCATGCTACTCAAATTCTGAAGAAGCCCTTTTCAGCACCACTATCACAGAAGTCACCCTTTAAAGAAATACTTACTGTCTAACACCACAGTGTTTTTTGTTGGGCTTTTTTTTTAATTAGCATCCTCAGTGCAAGAATCTGTGGCTATTTTAATATTTATACACTAAGGGGAACACACTGGGAAGGCTGTGTCATCATCATTCTAAGAGAAAACTGGGTGCAGCTTTCCTCAGAGCCCTTCAGTGATTTCCATGCCTAGGGTAGACCATAGGGGCTGTTGGAGTACGTGTATTGCACTGCCTCTCCTTCATAAGCTCATAACATTTTCTCTCTTAGGGTGATTTCTTACAGCTAGAGTACAGAACTGAAAATTTAGAAATGCTTTTTCCATTTCTCACTGGGCCACAGACCTCCTGTGTGGATCTTGAACAAATTGTTTTACTTATTCTACCTCTGCTTTTCACATCTGAGAAGTAGAGATAAAAGCAAAAGGAGCACTTCAAGGCTTAATTCATTAAAATTGGCAAAGAACTCTCAGGTCAATGAATGGAGGCTGCTACAGATTAACATATTAAAAGTTTTAATAATTTATTTGTGATCTACTACAACTGATGCAATATGTTTCTAAACTAGAAGGAACAGGAAAATGTAACACTGATATTTCACTATATAATTTCACTGATATACATATCCAGTTTTATTGAACAGTAAATGTAACTGAAAGATATTAACATGTTTCTTCTATTCAGGCTCTGTCCCAGGATACTAACATACACCTCAGGAATAACCTGTTTTCAGTGGAAAGTAAAAAAAACCAAAATGCAATATAAATACATACTTTATGTTTATACACTCATACACAGTACATATACTGAAAATATGTGCATTGAGGTACTAGTCTAAGGGAAGAAAAACATTTTTCCTTTATTGTGTTACAAGGCCATAATTTCTCAAGATCAGTGATACATGGTGTAGAAATGCTCTTAAAAAATGCCTGTAATTAACTAATATATAATTTTATGTAAGATTCTTTGTTTAATATATGTCTACATATTACTGCACTATGATTAAAAAAAAAGCAGAGGAAGAGAAGACATATTTTCATTTTTGAAAATAATGAAATCTGCTTTATTCCATAGCATTTTTCCTCAGGATTTTTTCCTTTTAAAAATAAAAATTTCGTTTTCCTGTCTGAATTCAAAATGATTGACTGGAGCACAATATTAAGTAATAAATAAAACAGTCCTAGTGCCTGAAAGACTCCTGAATAAAGAGAAAATTATTTTTGGATTTTCCTTCTGATCAGATATGAAATATTCTGAAACGCCACCTCTATAATTTGATAAAAAGCTTGATATCCCCAAATGAAAATAGGATTCAGCACTTTCATTTTTCTGTCTCTAAAGGAACCCCAAGGTAAACTGATTTTAAAAAAATGAAAATCTCAAGCATAAAGGTGGGAGTAATGAAGCAAGTTTAAATATGCGCTGACCTTTGAAATGAACTGCATTCCATGTTGTTTGGCCAAGAAGCTGGCTGTGTTGCTGTCTCCATCAATTTCCACAGCCTAAAAGATGTGGGTTTTGGAGCTGCCCTGCTCTCTGGTGGATGTTGATAGGCATCGCTGCAAATACACCAGTGCTCATAGTAACAGCCATATGTTCATTGCTCTGAAATATTAAAAAGAAATCCACAAGGGATAAAAGTGCAAGCATCTTCTTTTGTTGTTGTTGTTGTTCACCATAAAGATTTACCCGGAGGTGGCTGTATTTTATTTTTGCCTTCTCTGGTTAATAAATAAAGTCCTACCATTTTTTATTTAATAGCAATATTAAACTAAAAGGAAGAAAGTAAAACAAAATTTTATTTTTTTTTAAATAAGAGCCTTATGCTGTTTGACAGTATATAACAGCAAAGTGATAGTACATTATTTTATTCGTACAAATTTAAAAAAAATAAAAACAGACAGTATTTTTACAGATTTAGTTACATGATTATTTCCTTTATTCCACTGTTTTATTATATAAGTTTCACTAGCTTTATCCAGTGATTTTGCAGTCCCAAGCTGTTCACTGTATCTGAAAGTCAAATGGCCTTCTCTGAAAAATTTCAGTGTTTGATACCAAAATAGAAGATGGCAACTTGAATGTACAGTAATTTTAATAACAGTGACTAATCTAAATATCTGTATATCTGGTCTAAGTCCCTTTGTAATATATTTTATGAAATACCAGTTTTAAATGGAGTCATGATATCATCATAAATTACCTGGAAAAATGAATGACAGAAAATATGACAAAGTCAAGTTTATGCATATGAGAAATACTACAGGTATCTTAATTAGGCAACATTAATACCTGGCTGAAAGTTTATTCTGTACATGCTAACTCTTAGGCAGTAGATCCTGGGTTTAAAAATATGACAGTAACAAATAAAAAAACATCCTGAGTAATATGGTATGTTTATCAGGTGTAAATAGTGATAAAGATCCAATTAACCTTTCCATCTACATTTCCATTCATTTATGTTTATAGCAAATATTCGACTTGTTGGGACATGTGGAGCAAGAGATAATAATTTTTAAATGAATGGGACAATGCAGTTTTGCATGTTACATGTGGACATGTTCATTTATATGGTTGCAATTTTTGCACCAATTATTATTCAAATAGTCTTTTAAAACTGAGTTAGATATAAATTATCAGTGAGACTATATAAGTATGCAGAAATAAACCATTGTATCAATCTAATTTTTTAAGATATTCATCTGTCTTTCCTCAGCCATGTCTTTCAATTGCATCCTTCTTGGCAGTCCAAGAATTAACACAGAGCAGCCAGTAACTAAATTCTACCTCACACCCAATAGTAGCTTTTTTTACATTAAGTGCAAATAAAGGTGCAACATTAAAAAGCAGTTAGTCTCATATCTTGCAGTCCATAATAATATAAACCTATGACCTTTAATAAACACTGAAAAAAATATACTTAAGGTATCTGCACAGTTACAGATAAAAATCAGAATGAGATCCTACCAGCAAGATATTCCTGACAAGGCCTAGTAAAGTCACTCATATGGAATCCCTACTAATTACATTAAAGAGTTTCTGGGTGCTGATTGCTATCTGAAGCACAGACAGAGCTTTACAGGGGATTTTTTTAGCCAGACATATGCAATGTAAATTTCTAAAGTCCCTTCTCAAATCTTAATTATCCAGTATGGACATTACTGATTTTCCACTGGACATTTTTTGGAACACCAGGGATTGAGATAGTGGGAACTGCAATTTATTTTTGTTGTCTAGTGAAGCAGTCAGGTTACAGTTCTGTGAAATGAAACCCAGTAATCAATGGAAAGGAAGCCATGAAGATTACCAAAGATTAAGTTTCAGCTCCTTCCTGTAAGAAGACGATAATTTCATCAAGTATTGTCCATGCAATGCATGAGGTGAAAGGTTATTTGGTTTGATGATTTTTCTGCTTATGCCAGTCTACTTTGTATGGACTATTTACTTAGACGGTGATTGAGTCAGAAAAAGACAAAACAAAGCAAAAAAAAAGACATTACTGCTGAATCTACTCTAAATGTGATTCAGAATGGATTGCAACCAAGGCTTCTTCCTGTGAGTTCTAATGCACTCTAGAGCCATTTTGACCTCCACAACAAGGTTAGGGCAGTGAGGATGGTCCATATTTAGAGTAAGCCAAAGAATGAGGGACAAGCAGAAGAACTGGAGTTGTAGAGAGAATTACAAACAAAACATCAAACTAATATTGTAGATCTACCCTGTATAATTCATGCAGAATAAAACATTTCCAGAACAAGAGATCAAAATCAGTCTACTTAGAATGACCTGGATCATAAGAGGATCTGTGTGGCAATCATCAATGGCAGAATGGACAGCAAGGGTCTGGGGCTGGGTATAAGTAAAACTACTGATTTATATTAGAGGCCTTGGATTGACTGATTAGGATGGCTAGGGCTGAGAACTGAACACCAAGGCAGTGGGACTATTGCCTAAAATCAAAAGAGGGTACTGAAGAACCACTGTACCACAGATGGAGTGACAGGCTGAAATAAAGAGATTATTTGCATTAGCTGGACTCACTGGGACCTCAGCTGATATAAAGTCAGTTGGTTCAAGTGACTTGAATTACAACTGGTTAAAGAGAACTAGAAAAAAGAGTCAGGAATGATAGTGAGTCTGGAAAGGTCCAACATTAGGACCAATCTGAGTGATTCAGGAAGGGATACATTAGAGAAGGGAAGAACTGAAAAAATGCAGCATGCAACAAAGATTATGGGGGCAGAGTGACCTGGGGCACGTATATTAGCCCAGAATGAAGAAAGGAGGAGAAAGAACAAGTGACAAGAAAAATTTAACCAAGTTGTAGCAAACAAACCAGAAGAATCTAGAATCTTTAGACTAGTTCCAAACCTTGCCATTCCACTGAAACTGGAAAACACAAAGGAATGAAGTGCCTTAATTACACCTACTGAGCCACAGGGATAGTTAAAGCCCATTACTTAGAAGACTGTGTGTTCCTTCAAAGAGCAACATTCTCTGCTGTGGATGTAAGGATTCTACCCCCATTTATGCCTCCATGAGGATATTAGCAAGTTGCCAAAGGATGGCATTTCCATTTCAATCACTTTGTTAAGAAAACTCCAAGCATGAGTCAGGCCTACATACAATGTATTATATTAATAAAATTTTGCTAAATCCAACATTAAAAAATGCCAAATTGAGGCTACTTGACTAAATTGTAAATTGAGAGTGAGAGGTATTTTTAGAGGATAGGAAGAAGGCCAGAAAGTAGTCAGGATTTGCAATTTATAATAATAAACTCACATATGGGTGATTGCATACAACACCTTTTCTTCAGCATCTGCCTTTATTCAAGTTTGATAGTAAATACAATATATTCTAAAGTAGGCTCTTGAGAGCTAGTAAACAGTGACATCCATTATTAATGTTATCCAAGGTGAGAGTGCCTGTACAGGTCAGTGCTTCAATGTGCCCTAATCCTCTGTTTCCTCAACAATGGATTTTGAGGAAAATGCTTTGGTTTCTACCTCAAAGATTGAACTTTACTTATATACATTGGAAAGCAATTTAATTTCACTAACCTATCAAGAAAGAATATTCATAATTTTATTAAATTCTACTGGGAGGAGAGAAAGGATGGGTTTATATTTTTCCTTTTGATGTGACAAATACAGCAGCATTGTACAATTGAAATTTCACAAAAAGAACAAAAACCTAAGAATTTTCTAAAATACACATATACAAGAACAGAAGTTTATTTTTAATTACATGATATGACCCAATAAAAATTCAAATATACAATATGATTTAAAGGCACAATTTGTGTTCCACTAACAAAATTTAATTATAAAAAAATACAAGTAATTAAAAAATTCAACTCTACTGTTATTTTGGGCTTAGGTTAGAAGTATGAGATACTATTAAATAATAAAAATTATACATAGTTTCTGTACTAATCAAAAGGGTAAATAGAGGATTGATACTGGATTTGTAACAAGTCTACTCAGTTTAAATTGAAATTTTAAATATGAATAATAAAAACTACCAAAAATTAGTAGCTCCCTGAGGTTATTACACAATTATATATCTGAATTGTAATTTTGCTAGGTAGGCCTGTACACACAAAAAATAGTACTCTGTTTAGTCACACAGAAAAATAGCCAGATGTGAACCTAAATTTCTTAAGGTGATTGAAGCTAAATATGGTTCAATCACATTTAATAGGAGAAGAAACAGGGATTACCACCAGAAATATATGTAAACATGTCGAAAAAAACCCCAACAAAATCTAACTGGGAAAAAAAAAGAGAGAAACAAAAACTGAGAGGGAGGTATTAAGTAAGAGATTTGGTTTCCATCTTGTATCATCTTCCACTGAGAAATACATTATCTCCTGTACTTGTAATGAGACATTCCATAAAAAAACCCACTTCAAAATAGCTGAAGCACATGCACCATCTTCTGAATTATGAACAATTTTCTTACAGGCTTTGTATCTTACACTGACCAAGCCCAGTTTTGCTCTGGTTTATGAAACATGACAAGACCACAGTCAAAGTTGATCGATGCTGCAGACTATTTGTGTTGCCTACTCAGATGATATGTCATAATGCCATGAGTCCAAAAACTATACCTTCGTTTTCTTTCCTTTGTTTTACTGACTTTTATAGAACCAGCAACAGAGGCAGGATCCAAATATATGGCATTGTTTCTCCCAGCTAAGAATAAGTACCAAACTATAAGAGTGTATTCAGAAGAACCTCCTGTGATGTCTTGGACCTGCAGAGACAGTGTGTGCTGTTTATTTTGGTTTTTTTTTTCACTGAAGAATCTCTGACATGAAAAGTCTGTAATAATGCTCGTCATTTTATTGTACTTTTTCTGAGCAATACAGTTTTTGTTTTAAAATTTACTGGTACTGGCAACTACATTTTAAAAGATTATCTTAGAAACTGTGAGCATTTCAGCATTTTCCAACTTTATCAAAGCAGTATTGACTGAACTAGAAACTGAATAAAGTTCAGTTACTGATGATACAGCTTGAAGCTTATCACCCTTTCAGAGGACATCACTGAGCACCAGGAAACTTCAGAAATTACCAAATTTTGTAGTTAGTATTCCAACTTGGAAATAGGGATATTTGTGATCAAGTGCATTTTGTCCCATTAGTTGTTTCCATTTTTATTTGAAAATAAGAACTAGGACAAACACACATCACTCCTCAGTTGGATCGGTCTCAAAATGTTTTAAAAACTTCACACAAAATAACACCATTTACTACCAAAGTAGTAAATAAAAAATATTAAAAATACAAAAATACAGATACTTAGGACTTTAAAATACAAAAATACAGATACTTAGGACTTTGGACTGGACAAACTGTTTATTAAGACACTGAGCTTCTATAAAACTTCGGGAGCCAAAAGGGAGAAATTAGTTGTATGTAATCAGCATGTGAATTAAGTAGTACTGCTCTAGCCATATGTTCTAACAGTATAGTTATATATCATTTATAGTAAGTGTTACTATCTTCTACTAGGCTAAATGAAATATTTGAGGGGAAAAATTACAAGCTTTCAGGCATCCAAGCCTTTCCTCCAGTCTGAGGTAGAAACAGCAATCTTTCAAACTAAATAAAAGTTGAGAACAATTGCTCTGGTTTTAATTTAATCAAACTCACCAATTCAATTAAATAAAAAAAAAAATGGAAAGATAAGATAGTTCATAAATATGGGGCAGAGAAATATTAGAAAGACAATACATTTGTTTGCTCCCATGAGGCACAGAATGAGAGACACAGACAGAGAGAAAGAGCAAGAGAGAGAGAGAGAGCATGAAAGAGAGACACAAGTAATTTATTGTCTGTGCAGCATGGAAAGGTTATCCTGGGGTGGCAAAAAAATACAATGCGCCATAAAACCAATGTCTCTGTTGAGTCCATGGGTTTTAGTGCCCAACAGAGTTATGAATTTTAGTTCCAGAATTATCTTTTGAAGGTATTTTGTATGTTTCCCTTGAGTAGCAGGGCTGAGAGGTTGAAGATGAAGAGGCTGTTCTGGATTAAAGCAAACGTGACATAGCTATGCAAGCCAGAATTCAAAATTCAATAAGGTTCATACAGCTATCCTGCTTCAAGTTTCTTTTTAGTTGCCAAGAGTGGGCGCTCCCAGAAACAAAACTGATGCAAAGCCCCCACTTAAGTAATTTTCCACTGTTAGAGTAGCATTAAATAACCTTAAGCAAGTCTTAAATGATAGCTGAAAACTATTTAACGATGATGGTGATGGGACCAGTACAGAAAATAGAAAACTTATGCCCAGTATTAAGCACTTGCTCTCTGCTCTGACAAAATTGAGAGAACATGCAGAAAAAGTCTTGAGACAATATTTAACCCAGCACAACTTCAACAACCACCTGAGCTTCTTCTAAAGAACTTTCAGAATACATATTAACCTCAGGGTCAGGAAAAAATGAGGAATGACTCAAAAATCTTTGTTTAGAAGAAGATTTTCCCAGTGCATACAGTGGCATAAACATTTCAAACATTTTAAAACAATAGGTGGAAGGCTGTAAGATTTTTTTACTGAAGTAGCACAAACAGTGGTTGTGCTCAGGAAGCATTCCAAGCTGATGTCCTCCAAGAGATCTTTTGGGGTTTTTATGAGAGTAA
Organism: Formicarius rufipectus; assembly: GCA_013399695.1. Classification (NCBI taxonomy): domain Eukaryota; kingdom Metazoa; phylum Chordata; class Aves; order Passeriformes; family Formicariidae; genus Formicarius; species Formicarius rufipectus. The sequence continues at coordinate 230,998 of VXAU01005684.1, forward strand.
ATTCCAGATGCCAAACCGTATGTCAGACATGCTACACTGTAGAGGTTTAACCACTCACTGGGTGGTTATGCTACACTTAAAATTGTCCAAATTATGCTATCACTCAGTGAATGATATAACAGATAAATAAAGTGTTCTAAATTACATAGGCTGTCACATTCACTTCTGTGTGCTTCATAGCTAGTAAATAATGAGGTTGCAAAAATTCTTATGGAAAGGATAGTGATATCTGAGGATATCAAGTGGAGAAAGAGCAGTTTCTCCCTAACTATGACAGTTCAAGAAATAAGAACAAGAAAAAAATTGGAAAAAGGGGGTCTAGACAAATTAATGTTACACATTTAACATATTAAAAATCTATCCAAAAGTTTATAAATAAATATGAAAAAAGAAATAGAATAAACAGGAGCCACAGTGGAACTGTACAAACATAGATTACATTACCAGTGGGAAAACACTTTAATGACTTGAGTCAAATGCCTCAAATGATTCTAAGGGGCTAGAAAGAAATTTCAGAAGAGACTTAACCATCATATTCAAAGAGCATATTTTCATGAAGCCCAGCAGTCTTAATACCCAGCCAAAGATGAACAACTGAAGCACTTAGAATAAAACCATTTTTCTATTANAAAAAATTAGATTTGAAAATCCATTTTTTTTTTTTTTTTTTTTTTTTTCAGGTGATTCAGAGATACCTCTTCCATGTCATTGCTCATGGTAAAATGGTACACAGAGCAACAAAAATTTCTGCATTTGAGTTTTGGGCATTCAATCACTGCCAAGCCACTTGCTGGCATTAAGCTTTATCAAAAGATAGTCTATCCACAAACTTTCTTTTCTTCTATCAAAAACAACAGATACTTCAATTAACAACAATACAGAACTTCAAGAAGACTAATGCAACAATATATTCTCCCACAGCTACTGAACAAAAAATCTGGAGCAATTCTTAAAACATTTATTTCTCACATTTTATTCCACCATCAAGTTACAAGAATCAATCATTCCATACAGTTCTGTGTATATGCCCCATCCATGGAAACACTGAAAGCCAGGTTGGTTGGGCCTAGGAGCAAACTAACCTAGTTGAAGATGTATCTGTTTGTTCCAGGGGGTTTGGACGAGATGACCTTCAAAAGTCTTTGCAATCCAAACTCTTCTACGATTATGTACCTTACAGAAAATAGAGGTTGTGTGATATTGCAAACATTGTGTTAAACTTCTTAATCCATTGAGAAACCTCTGCAGGATGCAAAAGGTATCAGTTGTCATTTTGAGGACTTTTGAACACATGTAAATCAGAAAGCATTAGTTGTTACTCAAAAAATAGGAAAGAAAAAAGAGCAAAATGTGATACAATTAAAATATCAAAATGTGAATAATAGAAACATGATGTAAACTCATTCTTCTTTCTACAAAGAATGGAAGGGAAAAAATTTGTTAAAAGATATATTTTTTTTAATTATTGTAAAACAGAATTAGTAGCTCAGAGAGTTAGGCTGTCTGATTCCCAATAGCAAATGGTTTGCCAAGCCTTTGTCCCCATAACAGAATTATCATTATTATGAAGACAAGGGCCTAAGATTAATAACAATGAAAATTATCTGATATGCAACTATTCAGCATCTATTCAATTTACTGGAACAATGTAATCTTTACTATCATTAGCAAGAAAATTTCAACCAGAGTAGTAGTGCTTTCTTGTAACAATAAAGAAAAAGGAAAACAACTGTCATTTTATTCAATATTCCATACAGTCACAAAGGATAGAAAAATCTAAATCTTGCCTAAGAGTCAAGAAGTGCTTAAGAATCAGTTTTAGCTCAACAGTGATTTCTACAGCCAATTAAACAGTGGAATTGATGGACTCTGAGAATGCCATATGCTGCCCTCTGCTGAAAAGATGATCATTATGACTGGAGGTCTTATGGCCGGAAGGTCTGACAGATGGGAAAAATAAATGGAGGATCCTCTGATTTCAGGGATGTGTGATAATTCCTTTAGGGAGAAAGGAAGATTAAATGCTCACCTGGGCAAAGAAAAAAATTCACAGAACATATGGTGTAGGTGTATATATATATATATAAATTATCTTGACAAGAACATGAAGTCAGCAAATTGGTTATTAGAAATATAACTATTGAGAGTTACATTGATTGTATTAATAAAAATCTTTACAATGGCTACCTTTAAAGCACTTTAGATCTAACATGTGACTTACTTTAAAGACATTATAATGTAACGAGGAGTGTCTTTCTGAGTGATTTTTCACCCTGTTCACACTGTGCCTTTTGATTGGTGCATATATCAAAGTTNACCAACAAACTTCTATCTGGCCTTCCAAACAGTGTGAGCTAATCCAAGCCTCTTTCAAGGTTTTGGCTTAAATGTCAACCATGTATATTTGGAATATCTTTCCCTTACTGTAGAGGCAACAAATTTTTGGTCTTCTTTATAGTAAGACTCAATCAATTCAGCACAAGCTTAAATAGTTAGAGTTGCAAATCACTACT
>VXAU01005684.1:233670-252964 GCA_013399695.1 Formicarius rufipectus
TTTGTTCCAGGGGGTTTGGACGAGATGACCTTCAAAAGTCTTTGCAATCCAAACTCTTCTACGATTATGTACCTTACAGAAAATAGAGGTTGTGTGATATTGCAAACATTGTGTTAAACTTCTTAATCCATTGAGAAACCTCTGCAGGATGCAAAAGGTATCAGTTGTCATTTTGAGGACTTTTGAACACATGTAAATCAGAAAGCATTAGTTGTTACTCAAAAAATAGGAAAGAAAAAAGAGCAAAATGTGATACAATTAAAATATCAAAATGTGAATAATAGAAACATGATGTAAACTCATTCTTCTTTCTACAAAGAATGGAAGGGAAAAAATTTGTTAAAAGATATATTTTTTTTAATTATTGTAAAACAGAATTAGTAGCTCAGAGAGTTAGGCTGTCTGATTCCCAATAGCAAATGGTTTGCCAAGCCTTTGTCCCCATAACAGAATTATCATTATTATGAAGACAAGGGCCTAAGATTAATAACAATGAAAATTATCTGATATGCAACTATTCAGCATCTATTCAATTTACTGGAACAATGTAATCTTTACTATCATTAGCAAGAAAATTTCAACCAGAGTAGTAGTGCTTTCTTGTAACAATAAAGAAAAAGGAAAACAACTGTCATTTTATTCAATATTCCATACAGTCACAAAGGATAGAAAAATCTAAATCTTGCCTAAGAGTCAAGAAGTGCTTAAGAATCAGTTTTAGCTCAACAGTGATTTCTACAGCCAATTAAACAGTGGAATTGATGGACTCTGAGAATGCCATATGCTGCCCTCTGCTGAAAAGATGATCATTATGACTGGAGGTCTTATGGCCGGAAGGGCTGACAGATGGGAAAAATAAATGGAGGATCCTCTGATTTCAGGGATGTGTGATAATTCCTTTAGGGAGAAAGGAAGATTAAATGCTCACCTGGGCAAAGAAAAAAATTCACAGAACATATGGTGTAGGTGTATATATATATATATATAAATTATCTTGACAAGAACATGAAGTCAGCAAATTGGTTATTAGAAATATAACTATTGAGAGTTACATTGATTGTATTAATAAAAATCTTTACAATGGCTACCTTTAAAGCACTTTAGATCTAACATGTGACTTACTTTAAAGACATTATAATGTAACGAGGAGTGTCTTTCTGAGTGATTTTTCACCCTGTTCACACTGTGCCTTTTGATTGGTGCATATATCAAAGTTACACAGTTGTACATATTTCAAAGTGTGAGAAATTTAGGAACGATATTTCTGTTAGATCACTAATAAAATGTTTACACTCACTTTGAGACACCTTTCACTTTTGCAGAGTCCTATATCTTAAAATGGGGAGTGGGGGACAATGACAAAAAAGGAGGTCTACTGGGCATTTTTTCTAACACTTACTGTATCACTTACTGCACTACTAGGAATACCTAAATTAAAGAGCATTCCACTGCATGACAACCAGGGAAAAAAATGTTGATGGATGACCAGCACTCATGTTTGGAATACTGCCATGTTTGATTATCCTTAGTGATACAGACTTGGTCAGACAAAGCGTTAATAAGCGGAAGCTTTTACTTGCATTATCAAGGGATGATATTTTTATATTAAGCAAGAAACTAAGGCTGTTGTTGCTAAACAAGTTAATTGAAAAGAACATAACTGTGGATGAACCTCATCATAAGTCATACAACAGCAGGAATTATATTCTGGATATTTCAGTGTTATCCATAACTATAAATTTCTCAGAAGGAGGATGGAAATGAATATAGGGAAAGAATATGGTTTAAGCTATTTTGGAACCCTATATCTGACGGCTCCTACGAAATTTCCGGTTTTCATTAGAATAGCTGTATAACTGCCTTCATTTACGTGCTGCTTCTCAGAAGCTAGGTGAAGGAGAGAATAACTGGAGAACTCCAACCTGTTTCAGCTTTGCAGAGGAAACTGAGGGATGGGCAGGGCACTCTTTCATGCCAGAAAACTGCACACGAGTGAGCTTTTTAAAATCAATGACATTGAATGGGATTATCTGCCCAAGATTTTATATAGTTAAAAATTATCAGAAATTGGGCACTTATTTGGCACAGCATTCTACCATAGTTCAAATAACACCATATATTGACAATCCTCTGCATTTTTGTATATATACATCTCATATAAATAACACTCCACCTTGAAAGTATGCTATCATATAACTACTGTAGAAATAAAGGTTTCAAGACAAAAAGCCAGCTTCCCAAACTGAAATCTGAAGGCAGATTGGTTTGGGGTTTTTTTTTTTTAGTGGAAGGTTTGGCACATTACAGTCAGGTTGAAACTAGCTTGCAGTTCAATAAAAAGTCTGTGACACCCAAAGGTACCATTTGATATCCTTTGGCTCTTAGGTTGCCCTCTCAGGATGGCAGTAACTGGTCAGGGCCAACATTAGGAAGGAGCCAATACTTGCAAGCTAAGAGACCATGAAGCTACACAAAGAACAGCAGAACAGGCCAAAGGGAAAAGACCTGGAGTTCTAGGGGAAACTAAATACCAGGAGCTGTATGGCAGCATTCTCTGAAGTATTCTCAGTACCAGTTCCACCTACTGACTCATACAGAAGTCTCCACACATGCCTTAATAAAGGACATCAAGATGAAGGATATATTAATAACTGGTGGCAGAGAGAATCCATACAAGGGAACTTATTCTGAAGTCAAGACAGAATGAGACTGTTTGCAGTTTAAAAACTTAATAGCTTCAGGTAAGTTCATAAAGGTGGCATCCCTTGCAAGGGAAGTATCCAGAATAATAGATCTTTTAAGAGTTGTTTCATAAAAAGCAATTCTTCACTAAATGTCAAAATCTGAGATAGAGGAGTAAAATTAAAATTAAAAAATGCAGAACAATCACAGAAGAAAACATGAAATTAAAATAGTATATATGTTTCCATACAAATGCAATAAGAGCATTTAAATAATAAGATCAGATTTTATAATAATAATTTAATATATATATTTATATATTTTATATATTTTTTTATATAATCTTATAATAATAATAAAAATAAGAAGGGATTTAAAACATTTAGATTCAAATAAGAAATTGAATTTATAGCTTTACCAGAAACTTGATGAAAGAAGGTAAATCAGTCAACACTACCACCAAAGTGCATAGGAAAGTGTGGTAGCATTACTGGAGTTTTGCTGATAAAAGTTACGGAAGTTTTAGAATTAAATCAGATAAAAAAGTTATATGAATTAGGAATACACACATGAACTGGGAATGAAGAGGCAGAAAATAATAACGGGATACCTCATCTAATCTCCAGGCTGTCACATTAGTGCATGGCTTCTCTGCATCCCTGAGCAGTGCAGAGGAAATGGGAGGTTACAGCCAGCACACAGCAGTTCCTCTCTACCTCTGCTTCTTTCTCACACTTTTACTGTAATGTCGGTTCTCTATGAGCTGTAGTTCCTATCAGGAAAATCATCTCTGGTGTGAGTCCTTCATGGACTTCAGGGAATATCTGTTACAGCACCTGGAACATCTCCTCCTCTAACCTTGATGTTACCTCTGCTGTTTATCTCACTGTTTTTGCTCCCTCCTCCTCTCTCTGTCCATCATTTTCTGCCCTTTCTTAAATATTTATCACGGAGGTGTCACATGCTTGTTTGGGTGGCTCAGCTTGTCCAGCTGTGAGTCCATTGGACAGCCTGCTGGAACCAGCTGTGTAGGAATACTTTGTCAGTTTTCACTATGAAAACTGTGGCATCACACTGAGAATGATGTGCTGAACCTGTGCTGTTCAACAGATTTGTAAATGACCTGAAAGAAGGCTGGAAGTTTACAAAGTTTGGTCACTTTTAATAGCAAAGGTAATGATTGTTTCAAATATCATGATACTGTCAGACTAGGCAATTAAGAGGCAGAAAAAAATTCCGTATAGACAGAGAAAAGTCATAGACCAAAAGAAGACTAATTCTGGCTTTATATATACAGTGATAGACTCTGAAGTATATACTCTCCAATAGCAAGACCTTGGCGTTATAACAGATCACTCCCTGGAAATATCAAGAAAATGCTTAATAACACTTAAAAAATATTATTATCATTATGAAAGGAATACAAAAGACATAATGCCACATAATATATAAATAGGACATCTCCAATCTCAATACAGTGTATAAATCTGGTGGTCTTTTTTACCACAAAAAAAGAATAAAATATAATTGGATAATTTACAGGAAAGGACAAAAAATAGATTAAAATTGGCACAATTTCTGAACAAAGAATGAGCAGGAATCTTTAGCCTAGAAAAGAGATGGGGACATATCAAAGACTATGTATTAAAAATAGCCTTAAGAAGATGAACAAGAGAGTATTTTTTACTGTCCTTCCCAATAGAAACAGTAAGAAATGATAAAGAAAAAGAGCTAACAGAAGATTCAAAACAATCAAAAGAAGATAATCCTTCAAACATGTCCACAGAATCATAAATGCTAAATTTCACTCAAAAATGATCAAAATATTCATGGAGAAGCAAAAATATACCAAGGGCCACTAAAATGAAAAATCTCTAAGAAAAATATCTCCCCAGATCTCTGAGCTCTGAATCATTTAAGCCTTGAAGAGTATTCTAAGAAAGGATCACTCCCAGACCAAAATATGTACAAATTAGACCACAAATATATACAGAACTATGACTTTGTGTCTCAAACACAGACACTACAGACACCTAGGGTATCTGAGGCCTGTGGCTGGCAGACATGAGACCAGAGGAAATTTGAGTCCTTCTGGAGAGACAGCTGGAGGCTAGGTTAAATATGGTAGGGCATTTCACACAGGACTAGACACCTCTATTTCAGTTATTAAATCCTACCTTTACTATTGAAAGAGGTGGCAAATGGCAGTTATACCCATTTCCTTTTATAAGTTTGGCAGACAGTAAACATACTTTGTAAACATTGAAGCATGCTGCTTGGTGCCCTAATTGAAGAACCTTGGATAATTAGTGTTTATTGTCAAAGCCCTTCTTACCAGTAAACTATAGCAGCTGATTTTTTATAACAACTACATCCAAACTACATCCATAGTGAATGACACCTCCACTGTGTAACTCTGTACTTTTTTAAGTCCTCTTATCATTTAATACTTTCCCAAAGCTTATATTTAGTAGTTATTTGTCACAGATGAGCTTGATGAATTAATACAATGCTATTGGGATTGCATATCATACATTCAAAATAGATTTATATATGTCAATCCAGAAGTAATTCTGCCTCCCTGTACCTCTGGCTAATAACACTATGGTACGTCATGAACAGACATTCTTTCCCAGGAAACTCCAGATTCAATTGATGCTTTGGATGAATCTGCTCTGATAGAAAACCATGATTGTAAGTAGAATTTTGATTTCATTTGCTGCAGCACCTGGAAATTGTGTAATAAACAACTACACAATTGAAAAGAAGGTATCATGATCAAAACAAGTAATAGCTTCCCTGCAAAACTTGGATTGTGTCCTCCTGCTGCATGCCTTAATAACACTGATAAGGCCTTTAAACCAAGGCTTTCTAAGGTATCATTAATTGTGCCCCCACATACCCTGTTCCAGCTTATTTCTTAAATATCTTTTGCAAAAATGCTGATAACATAGCTGGAAATGTCAGAGGAGTTCTGCTTTCTACGTACAGAAGTTAACATACAGCAGTAAATGCTCTGAAAAATTTTAAGAGACTTTTTTCAATTTGTATATCCTGAATTATTTTATATGGATAAAACCACTCCCTTTCCTTCTTCATTTCTCTAGAAGATTGTAGAAATAAAATAATTTTTATTTATTTATTTTTATTTAAATTTATTTATTTATTTATTAAATTTATTTATTTATTTTTATTTATGAAGACTCGGATACTGAGCATCATGAAAAGGCAGTAATTCAGACTTCAGAGCAAAAATGAGCAACACAGAAAGCAGAAGGTTACATGCCAAACAACAAAGCTGAAATACAGTTGTAACTGAGATCTGTATTTAATACCTGCATATTTCATCTCAATTGCACAGACTGCAGTCAGGCAATATGGACCAGAATTCACTTACCTGTCAGGGGGCAAAGAGTTCAGGGAAAAGGAGTTTAGAAAGATCATTCTGACAAAGCGGTAAAGGATGTGGAGAAATCTAAGAATAGCTGGGCAAATACTAGAGAAAAGAAACAAGAAGGGGAATGAAATGAACACTCATCCTATTTTAGTGACCATACTAGACCAGAAAGGCTCTGCCACATGGAGAGTACAGGGGGAAATTTGCCAAAAGGTCAGCAAAAGGTGAGACTGGACACAATTATGAATCAGACTAGAAACTGGGAAACATCTTCGGAGTAAGAACAGGAAATGTGAAACTCTGTGTGCAACCCAGAAAGAAGATTTCACTAGAACAGTGGATGCACAGGCAAATGAAACTCTTCTCATCTCTCAGTTTCAGTTTTTCAGACTTCCAAAAAGAGTCTTTTCCACAGCTACTTTCAACTTCATCCTCCAATTTCCATTCCATTTCTCTCTCAATCTTTTTAAGTCTAGCAGACATGTTGTATTCAACCTCAAGCTAATCCAAGCATCAGCAGCCAGGCCAGCACTATCAGCAGCCCAGCTGAAAAGAATTCCATTGCAAAACACAGTTCCGATGCCTCTTTGCTATTCTGGCTCAGAACCATCCTAAGAAGAAATTTTATTCTGAGTCAAAACATGTTCACTAGTTCAGTAGGAATGGCCCAAGTGCTAGCACTGATGGGACAACTGAATGTCTGACGTGGATGCACAAGGTCCTGTTATATATAGGAGATACAGAGGGATGAAGTATGTTCAGTTGCCATTGCTTACAAACTATAAAAGTATCAAGTACTCTTAGTGACGATGGAGTGCTAGAAAACAAGTTCCAGGAAGCTCCTGATGACTATACATACATACACTGAGCACAAAAACCAGTTTTTCAAAACATAATAAATCTTGGAGGAGGGGAATGGGGAAGGAAGGACCAAGTGGAAGCTTTAGGTAGAAACCTTTTCAACTGGTCAACCAAGTCATATTCTTGACATAGCAGCTAGTCTCACATTAAAGCATAGGAACCACAAAGCATTTAAATGTAAAATAGCATAATTTGTTTTCTTTTTTTTTTTTTTCTTTTTAGTTAGTTTCTCATTTTAGATGTAATGACCTCAGCAAACTAGCTGAGGCAGACACCAGTATGGGAAATTTTGAGTGAAATCCTCAAACTTAGGCAAGTTGTAAGTAAATGAAAATGGGCCTGTAATTCAATATTTATACCTGTCACTCTCTTCCTTGGGAAATACTGTTCCCTTGCAATGACTGAACTATTTGTAATTGGCATTTGATTTTGTCTTTTAGAAAGGAAACTTTGCCACAATATACATAATAGCTTTATCTTAAATACCATCTATCTTCTAACTCTGCTTCAATGCTTGTCTGTAATATTGGCACAAGCTATAACAGAAATTCCCCAGAATGGCATATTTTGCAAAGTAAATTTAAAAGTAATTAAATCCTATTCTAAAAATTAAATCATATTCTAAAAATCTAAGCATTTTAAAAAATGCTTACATATTCACTACTTACCATGTGAAAGAATACAAATGTATGAAAATTTTTTTAAGAAACAGAGAATTTTTTTGTTTGTTTTTAATACTAACCAGCAAAACTGGAAAAAACTTGCACCATCATTGTCTCATGGTCATGATGTCCCATTGAGAGGTCAAAGTGATTCTCTGCTATAGTTAAGAAATAAAAGAAGATACTCTGATGTACACTGGTGAACTCAAGCATCTACTAAGCTTTAAATGAAACACACAATCATGCTGGCAGACAGAAAAACATTACTTTCTGTCTATGTAGTAAAACTATTCTCATGGAAACTAGGAAATGTAAATTTGTCTTCCCTGACACAAAGGAAGAAAGTGCACTAAAATCTCCCACATCTGGGCCAAACATTCAACCACCAAACTCTCACACAAAGTGAATATGGCAATACAACTATCATTTACATCATCAGACTATTCCTTCCCCTTCTTAATTTTTCCTACTTTTCCTGAAGATTGGTGTTTGGATAAGCCAATCCCAAACTGTGATTTGCTTTAAGCAAACCAAAAGCAGAGACCAAAGACTGCATTTAGGTTAAAAAAAGTTTAAAAAAATTAAAAAAATTTAAAAAGCAGTCTCAGCTCTCTGCTTTTTGAAATCTCCCAGAATTGGTGGCCTAAAAATGACTTAGTGTCAAAGAAGAATGCAATAATGCATGATTTAGTGTCACTAAAGGTGACAATAGAGCTGTAAAATACAAACACCTAAAAACTTACAATACAAGCTGTCAGGCAAAGAACTCCCTGTAGTTTTAGGCCATCTGGATAGCTCGCAACCTTTCTCAATCTCAGTCAAAAAAGAATATGAAAATAAATGTATAAATAGTGGAATCTCAAACAGGAATGGAGACACTACTTAGGATCAGCTACTTCAGTATTCAAAAAACACATCCAATTCTGCATCCACGAGTCAAAAATAATATCTGCAAGTAGCTAATTATTTGCAATATAACCATCAAAGTAATCAAAAGCATGACCTAGTGTGAGAGAATCAAGAAATTTCACCTCCTTAGTATAATAGCTAAATATATTACAGTCTATAAATATATACATAGGAAGAAAAAATTCATTTCAGTCTTACAGACAGAAGCATGACAAGACCCAGGGGCTACAAACTGAAGACAGACAAACTCAGAATTAACATCTTAATTAACAATGATGAGTACCTCATTGAAAATTGTGGTAGACACTCCCATCCTTGAAGTATGCTTCTTAAAAGAAAAGGTAGAGGGGCTTTTTATCTTTAGTAAGACATGACCTAGTTCAAATGGGAAGAAACTAAGACATCCATGAGGTCTCTGTTGTACAGTATGCCAGGCTAGATGATCACAGTACTCCCTTCTGGCTTTTTAATCCATGAAACTGTGTACATTTCCATTTCAATGAAACTGCATCTTTCAATGAGCATTTTTTTAAAGGAATAGCTTTCCAGTGAGCTCTAGTTATGCCTTGAAGGCATAAGCACTCTTTTGGTGGAGGCTTGTGAAAAACTTCTGGATAGCACAATATGGTGTTATTCTGAATGGAAGAAGCATTCAGTCCTTTCTGAGGCAAAGCTGGGACCAAGTATAGCACACAGTAGAACCTGCTTTGCTTAACATATTAATTTGAAAATTAACTCTTTGCAGCATCACACTGAATCAGTTTACGCCCTCAGTTCCATCATCATTTCATGAATTTGACACTGGCTCAGCATAACCTACTATTTTTTAGTTTTATTTACCAAATAATTTTCCCTTAAATCACTATAGAACGGTGGGGAGGTGGGGGAGAGAGGGCTGGAGGGGTTGATGTAAAAGTGTTACCACTGGAATACCTTTGGACTAGGATTTTGTTTCCTCAAAAAGGAATTTTTATTTTTTTTTTTTATCAAACTACTTGGAAACCTGAACCAGAACAAGACAAATGGATAATACTGGACAATATTTCTTATTATACCAAGACAAATCACTAGGACAGGCACAGCCTTCAGAGACCCTCTGGATATGGCAATCTAACCAGTCCACTATTTTCCATCTGTGTTAAATGATGAGATCTTAATATTAGATAATAAAAGATTTTTTTTTAAATCCACCTCACTATAGGATTTTGAAGTTTTGAAGTCACTAATTTTGACAATTAGCAATAAATTAAAACCAAACTGTTTTCAATGTGAAGCACAGAATGTTACTTATATCTATTTCATTTTCTTACAGCATTTTCTATTTCATTAATATCTTCTTTTGATTTTTATTACCTCATTTTAGATGTGTAAGGAGTCAGGTAAAAAAAAATAAAAAATATGAAGATAATTCTGAAGGCTTACACACAAAAGTAAAACTGTAGATCCCTTAGAGAAAATTAATTTTTCTGCAAGAAATGCAACAAACTGGACAGACCTTCAAGTTCAATGATATAATAGCAGTTTAAATGTAGTTTACCAATAAACATAAATATTTAAAGCACAAGCATATCTTAAAGGTAGAGAGGATAATCAGAATAGTATACTACTGTCTGAAAAGGTCTCATTATTTTGCGATTTTATCTCTGACTGCAGTTTGTATGTATGCATGTGCTATAATCATATTTAACCTTGAGAAAATCCTGCATCTGGTACATGCTTTCAGCAGGGAGTCCTTACACCAGTAAATCTGAAAATCAGATCTGACTTTATACTTCCTGTGATGCCAACAACAGCTCATGCAATTATTTGTCTGCTTTTAGCTTAGTGTTTGTGAAGAACTTCTTATACCAGCTATCAGTTGTTATTTTTTGTTAATATTTTTTATCATCATGTCTGTAGAGGTCACTGTGATAGAAAGGGCAAATCATATAGAAAATATCTGTAGTCATGAATAAAGAGTTTGAAAATAATGCTATTTCTTTTCCACTGTTTCATCCACAACATTACCTTTCACAGTCTGACCTCAAATGTGTAACAATACCTGATGAGAGCATAAGAATAGCAACAACCACATGTTTCTCCATAATTGCTGTTTGTCAGTCATTTCTTCAGCATTAACAGCATTCCAGACAACTCAAGGTCAACTGCATCTTATGCTAAGGGGAAAAAATCTCCTTACCAAAAGAAATGGGCAAGCCAACAAAATCCATTGCCAACTTCCAGATGAGTGCTTGATTCTGGCTCAGTTTTGTGCCCATGACTCAGGAAAGCAATGCCACTGAGAAAATTCTGGCAGTATAAATGGCAATGAAAGCAACTGAAAAGACCACTAATAGTATTTTCCCTTTTTACATCAACTATGTGTTTTTGCACAGTGTTTTAATACAGAAAGTTAAACTAGCTCCCTGAGATGACCTTCTTTCTATATCAGAGTTCTAGAGGATGTTGCTATGAAGAAAATTCTCTATCATTTTTTAGAGTGTAGCAAAAAGTAGAAAATAACACAAAGTATATCATCAGTTTCCCACCTTCAACCTTACTAAATTCACTGTTAAAATCAATAAGAAATATCACATTAGAATTAGATTAAATAAGGTGGTATTACAGATTTGATTAAGACCCTTAATAGGCACACAATGATTGAAGAATTAAGGTAAGTATTGCTGTAGTAGAGATGCAAGCAAAAGAAACAGAATTAGGATGATACCACCAACTGCAAAAATTATGTATCTTAGGGACTTAAATGGAATTACAGTCTGCCATTTTCACCAAGTGCTAAATAAAACTGTAGGAAAGTATTCTACACTTTATTTCTCTTATACTAAAGGCAACAGAACTTTTTTCTCCAGAACTAGGCATCTTTTTAATAAAATTTAATAAAAAATCCTCAAATAACTAGTTCTTAATTTGTTATAGGAAAATTAAAACAAACAGCTATTGACTCAGGTTAGAAAGCCATAGCTTTGTTCAAAGATGCAAATTCCACTTTTAAAAATCTTTGGTTTTCATAAGAAAAATACTTTCAAATTTAGTACCGAACTACTCATTCTTTCTGTGGAGTACTAAAGGACAAGATTAATTTTGACAGTCTTTTGATAGAAGATTTTTAAAGAAAGATTTGGAAGGGTCTAATGCCATGAAGCATTTGGCAAGAACATCACTTGACCTTATGCACCAATTGTTTCATGTCATTTGGCACTGAAATTGCTTTTTTTCAGCTCCACAATATGACCCCTGTTTAACTACCAAAGTAGTCCTTGACATTAAGAAATTCTGGTGGCAGCAGATTTTAGAGCATCAAAAATGGCAGCTTCAAGATCATCAGTCTCATGAGAGCATTGGACTATGCTGATGGAATTTTCCCCCCAAAATATTGTTCAATAACAATTACTCATAAAAGTTGAGCAATATTGCTTTTCTGCTGCACAAACTGATAAATTTTTACATTTGCAAAACATGTATCTGGTTTTTTTCCTAGATAATGTACTATGAGTAACAAAGATTCATGTCTCAACAGTCAGATATCAACTAATGAAGCTTGACCCCATGCTAAACACACTTTTATAAATAACCTATGAAGTTTTACAGAGATTGTTTAAGTGATAAGTGCTACAAGCCCTGCTCAGTCCAAGTTCTAAGTTTAGAATTACGATGTGCATTAATCAAAACTCTTTAGACTCCATACCACAGGTTTTAAGTCTTGTCATGGTAATAATTCAGTGTATAATTAACTGCCAGATTAACTCAGCTCCAAGTCCTTCTCATGAATATCTATAAAAAATAAAAAAGTTCAAAAAAAAGACATTCTGATGACAGAACACCTAGGCATAAAGGTATCATTATAATTTAATAATGTAGTACAATAAATGTGCAAAATATAAAATGTTTGGTATACCTATATGTTATTTTATCTATTGTGAAGTGATAGTCTGCTTAACAGCATTCCACTGTCCCTTGTCTAGAGCTATTTGACTGACCACATAATCACTAAAGGTCTTAGCACTATGTGTAAGTGAATACAGATAAACACAAAATAGGAAGGATCACAAAGATGACAAGACAAATAGAAGAGTTAAAAGAATTAGAGAAAACAAAGACTGAAACATTACCTCTAAAATTTCTTGCTTATATTAAATTTCTTGCTTTGAAGTTTAGTTTATCTATGGGAAATATATGCCTATAACTCTACATATTTTGACTGTATCTTATCTTTTTGTCATTTTTCTGCATGGGTCCCCAGTTTGCTGCAAATACATGCTTAATTTTAATGTGTATGGAGTTCCAATGAAGTCACAATCAGGTGTTTGGTATGTGGGTGTCTTTGTCTCATCATTACAAATCTTTACATGAACATCTCCTAGAGTAGTGATTTAGTGTGGGACATTCAGGCACTTAAATGCATACATTCAAGAGTTTAATACACTAAACAACAAGAGTAGCATGGTTATACTGTAATATAATACAGTTAATTTGGTATAAAAATAAAATACAATACAATAAAAAAAAAGGAAAATTATTATGTTTTTAAACTCCTTCTAAAGTGGAAAAAATATTATCCAAGACCATACATACAGATACACATGTATTTGGTTATACACATATCCAAATACTATCTCTTTGGTTGTTAGATTTCTGTTGAAACTTCCATTAGAAAATTCCTTCAGAAACAGTTAATGTAATGCAGCTATCCTAGAGTAAGAGGACATACTTGCTCAGCAGGGTGCTGATAATGCAAAGGGAATATAATTTCTCTCTACTGCCTTTTCCACCGTTCTTTAAAAGCACATAATACAACTACTGGGCAGCATACATAATCTATTCAATATTTTTAATGGGAAGAAAACTTATGCATCCCCAAAAGTGTGATTGAGTCATGTGATGCAGAGATGAGTATTACATTGCTATGTGTCAATAAGGTTTGAAGGCCTCTCTAGTTTCCTTGGCAATTTGTTAACCCCAGTAAGGTTGTATCAGAATTCTTTCCTTGACTGCTCCCTTACAATTATAGCAATAATCACAGCACACCTAAAAATATAGGATTAGATCTTTCATCTTCAAATGCTTTGCATTTAGAAACTTATTCTACAGCTAGGATGAGGTCATATGAGGCACATGTAAATCATCACTGTACACATCTTGATGCTCTTATTGTATGTCAGCTGGGCACCAACAAAGAAGGCAACAATGAATTAAGTACTCATGCTTTTATTCATGACAAGAAGCTACACTGACTTATACCCGTGATTAAACAATCTTGATTTTATGGCAAATATGCACTAGAAATAA
Organism: Formicarius rufipectus; assembly: GCA_013399695.1. Lineage (NCBI taxonomy): Eukaryota > Metazoa > Chordata > Aves > Passeriformes > Formicariidae > Formicarius > Formicarius rufipectus. Next base: position 247,468 of record VXAU01005684.1, read on the forward strand.
ACTGCACACTTTTTTTTTTTTTCCTAAAATAAATTTCACCAGAAGTATGAGGCAGATTTACTGCTTCTACAAGTCTTTTCATAGTGGATGTGAAGAACTCAACTCTCCTCTCAGCAATGCTCAGCTGAGGTGGTAAGTAAAGAACACATCCTGCACCAAATTTCTGGTATGCATGGTACTTCAGCTTGTTTTCCTCTGCTCATTCACTCCAAAAAAAAAGCCATTAGAAGACAATTCTTCTATAAGCTAAAACAACATTACTTCATGAGAAACCACGTTACAATGCCCTTTATCATCAGTGTTTGTTATCCAAGATTACTTAGAAATACATAATCATAAATAGTGAGTTTAATGAAACAAGTATTAACTTCAGCTCAATTTACAGCATCACAGAATTGTCTGAGGTTGAAAGGGACTTCTGGAGGTCATCTGGTCCAACCCTTCAGCTCAAGCAGGGCCACCTAGAGTCAACTAAACCAGGACCATGTTCAGACAGCTTTTGAACATCTCCAAGGATGGAAACTCCACAATCTGTCTGGTACACCTGTACTCATGCTTGATCATCCTCACAGTGAAAAGAGTGTTTCCTGATTTTCTGAAGGAACTTACTGTGCTTCAGTTCATGACCATTGCCTCTGGTCCTGTCACAAAGTACCACTGAAAAGAGCCTGGCTCTCTGCTCTTCTTCATTCCTTCACATAGATAATTGTATATATTGGTAAGTTTCCTCTGAGCCCTCTCTCCTCCAGGCTAAACAGTGCCAGCTCCTTAGCCTTTCCTCATAGAAGAGATGCTCCAATGCTTCCATCTGTGGCCTTTCACTGGACTTTTCTCTCTTTTACTGGACAGCCCAGAAATAGATACAGAATTCCCAAGCGCAGCATCACCAGTGCTGAACAGAGTGGAAAAATCACCTTCCTTGACCTCCATCCTCCTAATGCAGTTCAAGATGGCACTAGATATCTTTGAGGCAAAGGCACATTGCTAGCTCGTGTTCAACTTGATTGCAACTTTCTGCAGTCTATGTTTGAGACAATGGGCCCCCAGCCTGTCTTTCCTAAGGAGCACATATTCTCCCACTGCAGTCATGCAAACTATCCCACCACATCTCAATGTTCACAGCAAGATCATATTCCTGCAACTGCATAGAAATCCTCATGTTTATTTTCTACACTTGTGTACAGATACGTCAGACAGCCCAGTATGCTGATTTCTCAGAAAGGGTCTGGATTGGTTTTTTCCCCATAATGGTACCTTTGTAGGCATTTCCTTGAAATGCCCCTGCTTTAGCCTTGTTTTGTTGATTTTGTGCTTCCTTTCTTCACATCACCCCAAGCTTTTTCCTGTCAACCCTGACCATCACTTTCTTGCAGGGCTGCTGGTAACTCTTGTCCTCTTGCCCATGTTGGCATGGCTATTTGAAAGCCCTCCTTTTATGAGGTCAGACATTCTACTGGCAAAGAAACCATTGCACTGCTTCCAAGGGTGGATCCCCATCTCCTCCAAGCACGTGTTGATCATCAAGCAGGGTTCCACAGTCATAGAAACCAAAACTTTGTTGCCACCAACAGTTCCATAGCCAAAAGCTGATGTGCATTTGATCCTTATACCTCTTCCCTTCCCTTGCAACATGGAGAACAGCTGGGCTCTGGAAAAGCTTTGGCACCACAAAGTCCCTGATCCAGACCTCAGGCAAGCAGAAGACTTCCAGGCAGGAGGTTGTGGTGGTTTTCACCCAGTGTCCACCCAAACCTCCAGGTCCCGACCCCCCGCTTTTCCAGAGGGAAAGGAAAGAAGGAGAAAAGGCAAAAATCAGCTGAGAGATAATGGCAAAACAAACTCAGAGTAACTAAATACTTAAATTTATTACTAACAAGATAAGAACTAAAACTTAAAGCACTAAAACTAAAAAAATAAGAAATAAATCAGTCTTAAGAACACTCCTGTCCTCTCTCCCTCTCTCCAGCAGTTCGAGAGAGCAGGGAATGGGAGTTTCACAGGTGGTTGTTGTTGCTGCCATTGCTCTTGTCCTGTGGGTCACTCCATGGGGGGCAGTTGGGTCTCTGCACTCCGATGGTCCTCTGTGGGCTGCAGGGGGACAATCTGCTCCACCACGGTCTTCACCACGGTCTGCAAGGGGGCCTCAGCTCTTAGTCTTTCCCCTGCTCCCGTGGGGTCCCTCCCATGGGAGATAGTCCTCAGACTTCTCCATCATGAGTCCACCCCCCGGGCAATACTTCTACNGCTCCAGCATGGGGGTCTTTGTTCACCTCCTCCTGCTCTTCTGACTTTGGTCTCTCTCTGTCTGCGTTGTTATCTCAATGCTGGAATTTTCAACTGCGCAAACACTCCAATTCTTGAATATGTATCACAGAGGTGTAACTATGATTTTTAATTAGCTCAACAGGACAGGAGAAGTTTCTAGCAGCTTCTAACAGAAACCATCCTGGAAGCACCCCATTCTACTGAAATTCAGTTACAGAAACCCATGACAGAGGTCAGGTTGGCAGAACATTGCCTCCAACTCCCACTGCATGGAGTCATCTACTCCTATTCCTCCCCATATCCTCCTGGCAGTCTTGCATAGCTCTGGATCAGCTGGCCCAGATGTTTTGCTTGAAATCACATCTGGCTCCTCTTCAGCTTTGAAGAATCTCTTTTTTTTCTCTTGCCAGTGCCTGAGTGTTTTCTGTTGCTAGCTCTTCAATGTGCAACCACAGTCTCAAATCCAGAATTAAAGATCTAACTTTCCAGACACTGAATAGTTAATCTCCTTCAGTGGGCACAAAACCCTACATTTTTCCTTCAGGGAAACTACATCACAGATTATGTGTATGGAATCTATTTAATTTTTGAACATTATCGATTAACATGGTGATGTAAGGACACTTCTTGTATTATATTGGCACTTTGAGTTACATTTATTATGATTTATGATTTTTATGAAAGGGCTCTGATTCCTAGACAGTCATTCATTATGAGGGTGGGAAAATAGCTAAAATAAACAAAATAATTTTTGTATATCCAACACTGCAAATTTTGCTTTGTACAGTGAGTATTGCAAAGAATTAATGCTTGATATATTAGTCAATTAGACAAAAAGAGCCATTCAATTTACTTAATAATAAATATAGTTTAGTCAAAGTGCCCTTGAAAGCAACTATACACATCCTGAGTGTTTTTTCCTACGTACTCGCTAAGCCTTGCCAATGAAATTAGTCTTTATTGATTACCTAGCCACTAACAAAAATGTCAAAATAGAAGAGATAAATAAAAATAGTACTGACCTCAGTTTTGTACTGCCTGTTCCTCTTTCATATATGACAACTTGATTCTTAAAGTTATTTTTTGTTCCTTTTTTTTTTTCAGATGTCCACTCTGTCTAACACAGCATTTAAACACATCAGGATCTCACTACACTTCCATTATTACCTATTAAAGCCCACCTTTTTTTAGTTTAATACAATTTAATACTGCACAGACCAGTGTGGAACTACCCTGCAAATCTAATATTTCTTCATCACATGTACATTCCACCTCTCAGGAGGCAATAGCATGCATGGTCTGTATGGCAGCCATCTCTCCCAAAGCCAGACAGAAAAATGAATAATGATTTCTGGAAGTACTATGATTATAGGGATACTGAACTTTTTCTGTCTTCCCTTTATGTGGGATGCTAAAGTACGTTTCACATTTAGGAACTTCTGGCATTGATTAACACGATAAATGAGTAGAATGAGACTGAATCACAGAATCACTGACTAGTTGCAGTTGGAAGGGACATTTAAAGGTCATCTAGTCCATCCTGCAATGAGTAGGGCTATCTTAAACTAGATCAGGATGCTCAGAACCCCGGGCAACATGACCTTGAATGTCTCCAGAGATGGGACATCCACCAACTCTCTGGGCAGCCACCCTCATCCTAGAGTTTCAACATAATCATGGGATAAATCTTCTTCTGTGCACATAATTTAAATTGACCTTAGTTTAAAAGTATCATCCCTTGTCCTATTGCAACAGGAACTGCTAAAAGTTTTGTCTCCATCTTTCTTGTAAGCTCCCTTAAAGTACTTGAAGGTCTTGCCAGAGCCTTCTCCTTTCCAGGCTGAACAATCCCAGTTCTCCCAGCCTTTCCTTATAGGAGAGGTACTCCATTCCTTTGATCAACACGGTGGCTCTATTCTGGATCTGCTCCAACAGGTCTGTATCTTTTCTGTGCTGAGGACCCCAGAGCTGGATGCAGTACTCCAAGTAGGGTCTCACCATAATGGAGTAAAGAGCAGAATCACCTCCCTCATCCTGCTGGCAATGTTGTTTTTGATGTGGCCCAGGATACAACTGGCTTTCTGTGCTGCAATCACACTGATGGCTCATGTTCAGCTTCTCATCCACCAGCACCCCCAAGTCCTTTTCAGTAGGGCTCCTGTCAATCTGTTCATCCCCCAGCCTGTACTGACACTGGGAGTAGCCCCAGCCCAGGTTAAACAGTTGGTATCATTGAACCCATGACTTCCACAGGCCCACTCCTTGAGCTTGTCCAGGTCCCTCTTCATGGCATTTTGTCCTTCTGGTGTGTCAGGAGCACCAGCCAGTTCCACATCATCTGCAAACATGCTGAGGGTGCACTCAGTCCCTTTGTCTATGTCATTGATGAAGATACTGAATAGCACTGGCCCCAACACACACCCTTGAGGGACACAACCAATGCTTATTGGGACATTGAGTCATTAACTCCTTTCCATTACTTCTGTGTGCAAAGAGCTCTGTATTTTGTCATGTCCCAGTTTTGGGACTCAAATTCTTTCATTTGCTGCCAACTCTGTTTTTTAATTGCAGAGCTGAAGGAACAAAAAAACTAACAACATCCCAAAAAACAAACAAACAAAAAAAAAAAAAAAACACAAAAAAAACCAAACAAAAAACCAAACAAACAAAAAAACACAAACAAACAAACAAAAAAATCACAAAAAAACTCCATATTCTTATTTCCCGCAAGTTCTTCTAAGAAAATCTGTCATTTGTTTCAGTTGCACTGCTTTGTTTGTGCACTATTTTGTGAATTTTAGAGCTAGACCTGTAGATAAAATATTGAAGGAAGTTCAGAAGATCTTTCAGTACAGCCTCTTTGGAACACTCCCTCTCTTTTTAGCATGAAGTAACAGAATTTTTTGTACACTTACAAATTGGCTGTCTGACTTTTATTAAAGAGAAATCTCCACAATCAAGAAACTCATGAGATTACTTTAGATATTACTTGCATGTCATACATGCTATTAAATAGATAAGAGGAAGTATATATAAAAAGATTATTAAATTACTTCATTTTTATTAGAATTATTAATTCACACAAAATTAGCTTCCAGGGCCCACATTTGATAATGTAGAGAGATGTGAGATGACAATATGAAAAATACATGCTGTTATAGAATTATAATCCTGTCATCCTGTCTTTGAAAGTTCTGATTTTTGGTCACCTGAACTCAAAAAAAAAAAAAAA